>JBBPLR010000934.1:0-11522 GCA_038089915.1 Sutorius australiensis
AGTAGATTGTTAGATATGACCACAACATGTACATACAGTAGAACTGTATATAAACCCAAGGGTCTTGCCTGGTATCCCCAGTCAAGTCCTCTTGGAGAGTTCCCCTCTTCTAAGATATGACTCAGTTACCACTTTCTTAGTTGCTGAGCCTAGTGCAACCTAGTACTCTTAGGGTTGTTTCAACCTTCCTACCACTAGATTGAAAGAACCTCTCCATGTCAAAAATGCAGACAATTCCCCAAACAAGATGGGCAACATCAAGTTCACTTGCAAACTCTTTGTTAATATAAAAGGGATCGCCCACAGAGTAACCTTCTACCTGATCAACTGTGGACAAGACAATGTAATCCTTGGACAATCTTGGCTTTTCTCTGCCAACCCCTCAATTGACTGGAGAAACAACACCCTCTCCATCAAAGAAGACACTGACCAATTAAAGGAATATTTCAGCATGTATACTGCAGATGAACTCCACCATAAGATGCATAAACCCCAGCCAAGAAAACCTCCAAAACACCATCATGTTGATGTGGTATGGGATGGAAAACTCTTTGAATACCTTGATCTTGATGACAATCCCAGACTGTCCATCCCTCACCTCTACTCCAAACATGCCCTGGAAAATAGGATCATGCATCAGGTGATTAGATGTGGATCCCACTACATACCCTCTGCACAGATAGCAAAACTCACCACAGCCACCAAACTTGCAATCCAAGCTGAAAAAGATAAACCCAAACCCTCCATCCCTCCTGAATACCTAGACTTCACCTTTGTCTTCTCAAAGGAGGCAACAGATCACCTTCTGCCCACTAGACCATATGACCATGAGATCAACCTAGATGAATCCTTCTCCTTGAAAATAGGGAAAGTCTACCCTCTCTCCCCTGATGAATGAATAGCAACAGATGAGTTCCAAGAAGAAAATCTCAAAGCAGGAGAGATCCAACCCTCTAACTCTCCCCAAGCCTCTCCCTTCTTCTTCATCAAGAAAAAATACAGAAAACTTCACCCCTGCCATGACTATAGATATCTCAATGAACATACAGTCCAAGACAGATACCCTCTCCCCCTCATCTCCAACCTGATGGATAAACTGCAGGGAGCCAAGGTGTTCACCAAGTTCGATGTATGATGGGGGTACAACAATGTCTGAATCAAAGACAGACATCAATGGAAGGCAGCCTTTATCACCTATTGAGGACTTAAATAGCCAACTATTGTTATGATTCAACCCCTTTTCTTCTTTCGTACAACTTGTTCCCACAAACTTATTTCCATTTCCAGTTGCTGACATAATCATTCCACAACATTCCATTTGCTCTGTCAGCAACTGTTCTCTCACATTCCGTGATGTTCCATGTAACTACCATTTCTGGCTCATTTCCTTTTATGATATTTGTCCTCATTTGACTCTCTTAGGTATATATACCAGGCTCAGCCATGTATATTCCCTAAGTAGTTTCTCCCTTCTACTCTCACCACCACTTGAGTACAACTACAAATCTTACCACTTTTCTCTTGAACCTCTTGCTTGACCTTAAGTAACCCTTAAGTGTCTTATCTTGAACTCAACCTACAATTAGTCATAGTGTCATTACCTTGATCAGGCTTGAGACCGTCATCTCAACCCTCTACCTTGACTATGGCTTGAGCTCATTGCTCTTGCCATCCTCTTTGACATCAGACTGCCTGTCCGTTTCCTTGAACACTTGAAGAGCTACACCCAATCCTACCCAGACCAGGTGTAACAACTGTTATGTTCTTTGGGCTCACCAATTCCCCAGCTATCTTCCAACAGTTCATGAATGACTCCTTCTGAGACATGATAGCTGAGGGATGGCTAGTCATCTACATGGACAACCTCCTGATCTTCTCTCCTGACCCAGCCACCCATAAAGAATGCACCAAACATGTCCTCCAGCAAATGAAGAAACTAGACCTTCATCTAAAGCTAGAAAAGTGCAACTTCACAACTAACAAAGTCAAATTCTTGGGGACAATTATCTCCCCAAGAAAGGTCACCATGGACCTAGTCAAACTAGATGGGATTGCCTCCTGGCCAACTCCCTCTTGAGTATAAGATGTCTGATCCTTCCTCAGATTTGCCAACTTTTACCAAAGATTCATTCCAGACTTCTCCACCATAGCAAAGCCACTCCTAGACTTAACTCACAAGAACCACCCATGGGACTGGACCCCCTCCTGTCACAATGCTTTTGAGGCTCTGAAAACCCTCTTCCTATGAAAGCCAGTCCTCCAACTTCCTGATCCCTCTCAACCCTTTGTCATCACCACAGACACTTCCAAGTGGGCATCTGGTGCAATCCTCCTACAGACTGATAGCAATGGTGAATGGCACCCTTGTTCCTATCTCTCCCAGACATTCCTCCCAGCAGAATGGAACTATGACATCTACGATAGAGAGCTACTTGCCATAATCAAAGCCCTCAAAGCATGGTGACACTACCTCCAAGGATCTTCCCACCTGGTCCAGGTGTTTACCAACCACAAGAATCTCACCTACTTCTGCCAAACCCAACATCTAAATTGCAGGCAAGCAAGATGGCTCCTTGATCTGGCTGACTTCAACCTTTGCATCATACATGTTGCTGGAAAACTTCTCTCTGGACCCAATGCTCTCTCTCAATGACTGAACCTCCTATCCACCACTGAGGAAGACAACACAGGAATCACCCTCCTTTCCCCATCTCTCTTCATCAATATTATCAATGCCACACTCACCAAACATGTCAAAACTGCTGCCAATGATGACCCCCTAATGCTTATCACATTTCAGTCCATCAACACCAATATTCCTCCCTCCCTTTGCTCTTGCCTCAGTGACTGGCAGATGACTGATGGACTTCTGACCTTCAAAGGGTGTATTTACATCCCCCCAACAAGAATCTCCAATGCACCATCCTCCATTGCTGCCATGACCATGAAACTACTGGTCACCCTGGTATACTAAAAACTAGACAACTTGTTTCCTCAGAATTCTGGTGGTCTGGTCTGGCTCACTTCATATGCAAATATATTGAAGGATGCACCCTCTGTCAACAAAACAAAGCCAACACCCACCCAACCACCCCTCCTCCATCAGCAAACCCACCCTCCTTCTGGACAGCACTGGACAGCACTAGCCAGTTTAACAGATCACATAAAAGTCTACAGCAATGTTCCCAACTGGCTAGATCTGGACAGCCTGTTCCTAGACTGGGCATAGTGCTGAACAGATTGTTATCCTAGGAAAGTGGCCCCAGTGTCACAGTCCAGACAGAACTGGACAGACTAGACTAGGCTAGACAGAATGTCAGATAGATAACTGTCTACTGGTCAGAATTGTAAGGACACACTACATGCTTCTTATTTCATTGTACACACTCTGACAGAATAGCAAGCAAACATGTGTATTAATGATAGTATGTACATACAAGGAAGTATACTACCTACAACCTATATTAAAAAAGTGTAGCAAAGAATATGGTAATCAGAACGTAGCCAAAGTGTACATGAAGTGTAGTAAATAATGGTGTAAGTAGAAGTGTAGCCAGAGCAAGGATAAAGTATAGTAAACAGTTGGATTAACAAAGTCTAGCAATTGTGACGCATTTTTGGTAATCAAAGTGTAGTCAAAGTCTAGACAAAACATAGTAAACAGTTGGATTAACAAAGTCTAGCAATTGTGACGCATTTTTGGTAATCAAAGTGTAGTCAAAGTCTAGACAAAACATAGTAAACAATCATGGAAAGAAAGTCTAGCAATTGTGGCACATTTTTGGTAATCAAAGTGTAGTCAAAGTCTAGACAAAATAGTAAGCAATTGTGGCGCATTTTTGGTAGTTAAAGTGTAGGAAAAGTGTAGTAAATAAGGTAATCATTAGTAACCCATCCTTCCCCCATATGAGGCCCGGCCATTTGTTTGGTCGTGCTTGCCGTGGTGCGCAAGAGGCGTGAGTTTTAGTGTCCACTAAATCGCGTTTTTGGCATTTCGGACTTAGAACAATTTTCAAATGTCATACAAAGCTAACAACACTAGTAGAAGTGCTAATGGTGCGCTTCTAACCCTAATTAGACTACACTTTCACTACACCTTTATGGCTACACCTTTGTTTACACTTTGTTTGGTACACTTTGTTCACATCTTGATTACCAAAAATACACCACAATTGTTACACTTTTGCCACACTTTTTACTATGCTCTTTGCTACGCTTTTTACTACACTTTTTGCTACACTTTTTACTACACTTTTACTACACTTTTTGCTACACTTTTTACTACACTTTTACTACACTTCTTACTACACTTCCTACTACACTTTTACTACACTTTTAACTACACTTTTACTACACTTTTAACTACACTTTTACTACACTTTTAACTACACTTTTACTACACTTTTTACTACACTTTTACTACACTTTTAACTACACTTTTACTACACTTTTTACTACACTTTTACTACATTTTTTACTACACTTTTACTACACTTTTTACTACATTTTTACTACACTTTTACTACACTTTTTACTACACTTTTACCACACTTTTACTACACTTTTTATTAGACTTTTTACTACACTTTTTTATTGCACTTTTGCTACACTTTTGCTACACTTTTTACTACACTTTTAGCTACACTTATTACAACTGGTAACAAGGTTGTTTTGCTGATGACTTGAATAGCTAACTGATACAGAGTTGACAGCTGAGACCAGCATGTGACAGACTAGTGCCAGCATATGACAAATCTAAGCTTAGCTAATCAAGAAGCAGAGGTTGACAGACTTTGACAGTCTATCCCAGAATAGGACAGAGTGTATCTCAGCTAGGCTATACTAGGATGCTGTACCTGAGATGCTGGTTTGCTGATGATCTGGCACCATCATGGCTCATGCAGCAGCTTTCACCCACCCACCACACCATTGCGACAGAACCCTCCACCTTCCTTTGGGTTTCATGGAATCCCTGGCTCCAGCCACAATGGTCAGATCCCACCTTGCCAACAGCCCAGGCAGTCCCCGGAGCCAGACAGCACTATGCACTGCCACCCATCCCTTTGCTCATCACACCTCACAATAGGGACCTGTTACAATTTATCCTGAACGATCTCTTCTTCCTTCTTCGCTGTGTACCGCTTCTTCTTTGGACTTCCCCTCCTAAGGCTGTTCTCTTACATAGCCTCATGATCTACTCATCCATAGTTACCATTACCTCCTTCTTTTCACTTCCGCTACATCACCTTCCACAGTTGCCTTCTTATTTCCAAACCTCCTTCTTTTCACTTCCGCTACATCGCCTTCCGCAGCTAGGGTCTTTCCATAGACTTATCCTCCCTTTCCTTTCTCGATTCCTCTCCCCGGGACTACTTAAGCTAGTACAGTCTCTCCTGTAACCTTAAGCTAGTTCTCCTCGATTCTCACCTCGAACCTTGCCCAAATACACCTCCTTCCGCTCTCCTAGCTTCACCCTCTGTATCGACCACCTGAGACCACAGGAAGTAACCTCCAGCAGCGAGGCCACCACTGAGACCACCCTTCACCGCAGTTGAAGGAGAATCGCCCACAATGTGAACACTTCGTCCCATAGACCTTTGAGGATACACTCGTCCCTACCCGGGCCAAGTGTAACAGGACCATAGAGTACCTGTATTCCAGACAGCACAGTTAATACATGTACCTATGAGTAGGCAACTTCATGGGTATGGCTAACCCACATGGGTCATGGGCATGGTGTAGGAATACAACCGGGAGTAGGAACAGGAAGCGTGCAGCTAGTAGAAGTACTCAGTTGCATGCGGGGCAACGGACTCAGTGTATTTACCTAGTAGAAGTACTAAGTACGGGATTAGCGTGATTAGGTGTGGTACAATAGGAAGCACATACCTCAGTCATGTGCGGGGCAATGGACTGAGGTTCTCTGCTGTCAGGTGAGACACTAAATATGAGCTGCTATATGTACTCAGTTGTAAAAGGGAAAATGCAGGGTACAGGGTTGAGACAAAAGGAAAGTAGGTGTCGTACAGTATGTATGTCGTCGCGGACTGCGACGACCCTATCATAGTATGTTCTGTAGTACCAACTGAATACAAGGGTTGGACGTGGGTATGGTCCATACAATGGAGAGGCGGTCTGATGTGCAGTGGCACACACGCTTGCCTATTTCGACACTCCCCCTCAAGCTGTGCGGAGCCCGAGCTCGGACGCAAAGTGTTTGACCTTGGGAGAGGGGAGCGCTTTCATGAATGCGTCAGCAACCATTTCACCGGTGGGGCAGAAGATTAAACATATTTTGCTGTCATCGATTACCCAGCAAATAAAATGGAAATGTACGTTGATATGCTTGGTATGTGCATGGTACTGGTGATCCTTGGTGAGTGTGATGGCCGATTGGTTGTTGGAAAAGACAGTGGTGGGATCGGGTATGGTGGTGAACGTCTCAGCTATGAGGGAACAGAGCCAAAGGGCTTCCTTGGCAGCATGTGTTGCACCTACATATTCACTTTCCGTCGTGGATAGCAAGACTATCTCTTGGCACTTTGAGCTCCAGGATACGGCGCCTCCGTCGATCAGGAAAGTGTACCCTGATACAGCATGGTGGTCCTTGATGATGCTGCCATCCGCATCTGTGTAGCTGATGAGCGCTCTTTCCGCTCCTCCATATGTCAGCCTCAATCCCTTTGTACCTGATAAGTAGTGGTAGACTCTCTTTACCGCATCCCAATGCACCTGTCCGAAATTCGATGAGAATTGGGATACCTGTGATACAGCATACGAGATGTCTGGCCTCGTGCCGAGCATGGTGTACATGAGAGAACCGACGGCCTCTTGGTATGGTATATGGCACATGGTGGCATATTTGGCGGCGGTTGAAGGGGATTGGGAGACGCTGAGCTTGGTGGCTGGGTCCATGGGGGTCGACACAGGTTTGAGTTCGTCGAAAGTGAAACAGTGGAGGATGGTTTTGATGTACGTGGATTGCAAGAGAGCAAGGGTTCGTTCCGTACGGTCGCGCGTCACTTCGATCCCCAGGAGCCAATGCAGCTTGCCTAGATCTGTCACTTTGATGAAGCGGCTGAGATCTTTCTTTACCGCGTTGACGAGCTCGAGTGTGGTGGTGGCAATGGTACAGTTGTCGATGTGTACGATGATGATGGTGAGCGTGTCGTCTGTCCACTTGACGAACACGGCTTGGTCGACTTCACACTGCCTGAAATGAAGCCTCATCACTAATATTTCCACCAGGTGTTGGTACCAGTAGCAACTGCTCTGTTTCAAACCATACAGGGTTTTGCACAGGCAACATACGTGGCATGGGTGGTTTGGGTCGACGTATCCAGGTGGCTGATGCATGGAAATTACTTTGTTGTCATTTAGTTTACTGTTTAGGTATGCGCCCTTTATGTCCACTTGGTGGAGTTTGAGGTCTTGGCGCACAGCGAGGGCGAGGACGGTGCAGATGGAGGTGAGTTTGGCAACGGGGGTGTACGTGTCAAAGTAGTCGACACCTGGGACCTGCGAGAAACCTTGAGCTACAAGGCGCACTTTGTAGTGCACAATATGACTGGCAGTGTCCTTCTTTGCATGAAAGACCCACTTTGATCCTATGATGTTAGCTCCAGGTGGAGGGTCAACTAGTCCCCATGTGCCTGCTTTATCAAGCATATCTAGCTCCTTGCGAATCCCTTGTTCCCATTTTGGCCAGTCTGGGTGACGGCATGCTTCAGCGAGTGTGGCTGGTTCAAGCACTTCGGCTGCAGTGGTACCCTGGTCAACAAGCATAGTTAGTTCTTGTTCATTGAAGTCCTGACTGTACCATTTGTTTATGGCAGTGAGGATTTGCTCACTTGTGCCAACTCCTTCGAAAACGGTGGGCCTGGGGGGTGCTGGTTCTGGATCATCTGGGATGGGCGCCAGAATTTGGATGCTGTGGGGGATGGTGGTAGAGGCGGCTTTGCCGCTGATGATATTGAGGACTCGTTGGCTGGGTTTGCGGATGCACTGGGGTTGAGGGTCTGGTTCATTGGGAGTTGCTGGCTCGGCTGGGGTGGTGGCTGACATGTTTGCCAGCATGGGTCTGGGCTGTGTGGCATGAGGCACAATGGTGCCTTTAGCTGGTGGCAGTACACTGTTGCCAGGAATGTGCTGCTGCGCTAAGGTGCTGTCACCTATTGGGGTCTCATTCTCCCCCTTGACAGCACCGGGCACAGCATCGAAGACTTCACACTCCATGGTGACGGTCCTCGTCTTGGGCCAGTATACATGGCAGGCGTATTTGGTACGGTCGTCAATGCCAACCCATCACCCTGGCTCAACTCATCCATCCAGCTTGGAGCCTTGGCCGGTTTTAACGTGGATCACAGCTCCCCATTTGCGCACGCCGCTCAAATCAGATGCACGTCCCATTGCAAGCTCATATGGTGATTTGCCGTTCAAGACCTTTGTAGGTAAGTGGTTTTTTAACCAGACAACATGTCTAGCTGCCTCGCCCCATAGGTATTTCGGTAGTCCACTGGCGTGCAGAAGCGTATGCACGCATTCCAGGATCGTGCGGTTGAGCCGTTCGGCGACGCCATTGTGCTGTGGGGTGTTGTGCACTATAAAACGCTGCACAGTACCCTGCTTCTCAAGGTATAGTAGGAATTGTTTCCCCTGGTACTCTCCCCCTTGGTCTGAATGGAGTAACTTTATTTTTGCAGCAAGTTGACAGTCAAGCCATGCCTCGAATCCACAGTAAGTGTCGAAAGTATCACTTTTCTGATGAATTAGGTATATGTGCATCAATCGGGTGTGGTTGTCTGTGAAGGTGACATAGTAGCGTCGCCCAGTTTTTTAGCGCATGGTCCCTGGTGCGCCTTGGCTATGGGCTTGCACGTTGCCTTGCCATAGATACATGATTCACAGTGAGTGCTTTCGGTTTCGTTTGGGCAATATCTCAGTCCACTGACTAGACCCTTCTCAGCCAGTTCATGTGCAGTAGATGGTGTGATATGCCCCAAATGGCGGTGTAGTTCCATTATGGTGACTCATTCATCGCGGCTGCAGCGTGGTTGTGCTTGTGCACTACGTGATACAGCCCTTTTGCTGATCATGGTATGTGCCCGATTGTCTCTCCATCGGTGCTGCTAATTGTGCATAGCCCATTCACGAACATCGTTGTCAAGCCCATTTCATCAAGATGGCCTATGGATACAAGCATGTACCCCACCTCGGGTGAGTACAAAACTTCTGTCAGTCTCAATTCTGACATTTTTGTCCCATTAGGTATTTCAATGATGAGATCACCTACACCAGTAGCAGCGAATTTTTGCTTATTTGCAGCTGTGAAGGATATGGGGGGAATGGGTTCTACGCCGATCATCTGATCATGCTCAGGTGTGATGTGACGAGTGGTGCCAGAGTCATATAGTTCAACACAGTAAGTTTTGTTTGAGCGATCGCTGACTTTCATCGCTTCGTTCTCTAGGTTTTCCTTGGCGGCATATGAGGGGCAAGCATCTCTGGCCAATGTCTCATCATCGCCGGTCCTTTGCTTTGCAGTGTCCTCGTCCTCCCATCCACAGCCCCAAGGGCTGTCATCGCCGGCTACAGAAAACCAATCGTCATCGTCGTCAGTCATGTACATCTGTGTGCCTGAGTCCTTGTCATTGGACGATTCGACAGATCTCAAGTCTGGAATGGACTCGTCGTCCTCAATAACCCCGAAGATGCTGTCTTCTTCATCTATATCAGCTACAGCCGCATGTGCACTATCTGATTGGTATGCCAGGGGCTTCTTTTCCTCTTTGTTTTGCTGATCATGATAGGCGGCTAGATGCTGGTCTGATCCACATGTCCAACAGAGCCGTTTTGGCCTGTTGCCGCAGGGAGGACGATTTCCTTGGCCACGACCTCTGCCCCTGACCGGTTGAGTTATGGCCATGGCTTCGTCACACTCTTTGCCATCGGTACGGGGTGCGTATTTCATCTTTTGGTGGTCTGCTTCTTCGCTAATAAGTGCAATAAGGGTATCAGGTTTGATGGTCTTGGATTGTGCATATAAACGGGCGGCAGCTAGTTGGCTGGAGGCAAAATTTGCAAGGGAGTTAGGGAGCGAGTGAATGATTGTCAAGCAGTAATCTTTTTCGTCTATGTCAACGCCTACAGATGCTAACTCTTCTGTCTTTGTTTGCAGCCCATCTAGGAAGTGGCGGACATCGCTGCTCCGAGCCATCTTCATTTCCAAGAACTGGGTGCAGAGCTCAGTCTGGGCGTAAGCACCCTTCTCTGTGTACTCGTTAACAATGTCTGACCACATGGCCTGGATGGATGTGAGCTTGTGGACTTTCAGTGTGGTCGAGTCCAGGATCCACTGAGCGAGTAGGTGTTTCGATATGCCCTCGTTCTTATTCCATTTGTTGATCTCCTCTGTCTGTGCAGCCGTCAGGGGTGCAGTGTGCTGTGGTGGGGTGGAGGTGCCATTGAAATGGCCCCACATCCCTTTCGCTTTGACAGCAACTTGGAAACGAAAAGCGAAGATCACCCAATTTGTCCCCTTGACCTCGAGCTTGGGTATGTTGTTCGGCAACATATCAGTGATGACAGGAGTGACAGACATGGTAGGTGGTTTGCAGAGGTTTAAATTCGGTTTAGAGCATCAGGGCAGGGCTCATAACCTGTAGGAATATGACCAGGAGTAGGAATGGGAAGCATGTGGCTAGTAGAAGTACTCAGTTGCATGCGGGGTAACAGACTCAGTGTATTTACCTAGTAGAAGTACTAAGTACGGGATTAGCATGATTAGGTGTGGTACAATAGGAAGCACATACCTCAGTCACATGCAGGGCAACGGACTGAGGTTCTCTGCTGTCAGGCAAGACACTAAATACGAGCTGCTATATGTACTCAGTTGTAAAAGGGAAAATGCAGGGTACAGGGTCGAGACAAAAGGAAAGTAGGTGTCATGCAGTATGTATGTTGTCATGGACTGCGACGACCCTATCATAGTATGTTCCATAGTACCAACTGAATACAAGGGTCGGACATGGATATGGTCCATATCCACGCATAGTCCATGTAGCTCAGACCCGTGCCAATACGTACAAAGGAACTGTATCTGGAAGGTAGGTTGGTATAGGAAGTGAGTGTAACCGACGGATAAAACGTCCGACCTTGGTTCGTCGTCGTTTGCATGTCGATCGTCGAGCACGGCACATATCAGAGTGGATACGCCACCTGATCGCTTTCTAGTTCCGTAATTGCCCGCTGTACGCCCCTTTAGCACGCTCCAGGCACGCAGTTAACGTAGGTCTTACCAACAACCAGCACGTCAACGGTTTCTCCCAAGTCATCCTAACGATGGGAATGAACAACACGCAAGAAACAGAAATAAGGCAAAATGATATACCATGTACTCGGGTTTCACCTTGATCCAGTCCTTGGTACGCCCGTTAAGAATATACTCCGAGTCCGGGTGCTTGAGAATGAGGCCTTCTCCCCTCGACTCCATGACCTCGTCCATCCTCTGCCTGACATCCTTG
>JBBPLR010000935.1:0-11489 GCA_038089915.1 Sutorius australiensis
GAGGGAAAGCAGAAAGGATGATATTGGAGGGACTTCCAATTCCAGAATGAAACATACCGAGGCACAATCATTCCCTAATATGGAATGAGAGCGGGAGTGGGCGGGCGTGCAGGATCACATGCAATAGGTGGGCAGCAGACACATGCCATGCTGGACTGGCACACAGGCAGGCAGGTAGGCGAGGTAGACGTGCGAATGTATCAGTGTCCATTAGTGGAATGTTACTTAACCTAATATATCAATGGTGTATCACTATGTCAACCTTACCACTGGGGGATTTGCATGAAATCAGTTAGCTCATTGATGCACCACCATTTGTATGGTCGCACCATGCTTTGATGCATGAGCCTGACTGAAACTGGTGCCCATGCTCGGTGAGATGTATACGGTTTGCAACTTCCTGGGATATTCATATGTCGTGCAGGACTACGCCAGCCAATTAGCCATCAGGGATCTGAGTAAGGGTAGATGCCGAAGACATGAGGCACCTGCACCTATGATGGGAAAATGAAGCGTGTTAGAAAACTACGTTGCACACAAGTATCCCTCTGCACTCCTCGCTCTCGCTCTTCCGATCCAGGTTTCGTATGAGATGTCATCGACCGAGATTGGTGTGTGGTAGCTTTAAGAAACCATGGTATCGAACACTGACGGTCGAACCAGACCCGACGATTGTGCTTGACACTGGCCGTTCCGACACTGTGTGGGCAGTTGCTTTTCACCCCGATGGAGGGCACCTCTATTGCGGGACTAAGGATGGCATCCAACGGTGGAACTGTGAAAATAGTCAGCTGGTCGGAGAGCAAGTGGGAATGAACTTGAATGCCATCACTGTATCACGGGATGGAAAATGGGTAGTTTGTGGGACAACGGAGGGTGCGCGGGTGTGGGATGCAGAGCTGCAAGAAGAAGTCATCCATGTTGAGGGCACAAAATGGGTGGACGCAGTTGACATCGCTGACGATTCCTCAACGTTTGCAACTGGGGCTAGCCATGAAGCAAATATCTGGGACCTTGCCACTGGGGAACGACGCGTTGGCCCACTCCGACATGACCACGATGTCTATGGGATCAAGTTTTCTTCGACCAGCGAACGCGTCGCCACTTGTGAACTTAGAGAGAGTCCAATCCGAGTCTTTGACAGTCACAACGGCGACAAGCTCACAACCATCGACACCACAACACTCGATGACTGGCCAGTCACCCCACTGGCATGGTCCAACGATGACCGGAAAATTTTCACTATTTCGGCCAATGACAAAGTCAAGTCCTTTTCTGTGTCCTCGGGAACCCAACTCAGGGAATCTGCCACTTTTGATGGAGCCCTCTCCATTTCCCTGGCAGCAAACAGCACATTCCTCACTGTCATCACACAAGGTTTGATCTCATTTCTGGACACAGAGACCCTCACCCAAGTCGAACCCACTATCAACGTTGGTGAAGGACCACGCTCAGTCACTCTCTCGACAGTCACTGGTCACTTGGCAATTGGGCGAGTTGATGGAAAAATCGCTGTGTACGACCTGAGTGACATTCTTCCTGATTCTTATGGACCATTCAATGTAAGCATTTATCCATCCACAATGTTCTCATATTCCCATCATTCCATTCACCTCGCCCACATCAGACATTCGCTCGAGGTGATGGACCAGATACGACTGGCACAGAGAATCACGACGGAGGATCTGACGGCAGAGAACTTGAGGTATCTGCACGCTCTTCTCATGCTCGGACGTGTTCTCACAGTTGCACAGGACGAAGTGCCATCCGGCCCATCTGGCCCCCAATTCAATTTTGACAAGGTTTGTGATCGCTTTTATCCGCTCACCTTGTGCTGACACTCGAATAGCCGTCCTCCTCGGCATCTTCCACCCATGGTAATGACAACTCAGCAGCGCCAGGCCCATTGAGCACCCCACGCACGACCTACCCCACAAGAGAAGATACTCCCTGGTCTCTAGGTATTCCGAGCCTTAAAAGGTGGCTTCACGACAGGAAGACCAAGCCCAACAAGAAGCGCAATCCAAATACACCCGATCGAGCATCCAGACAGCAACCTCAGTCGACCAGTCTAATACCTTTGTCGCCACGAGGAGCAGACACTGCATGCCCAGGTCGTTCATGGATGGCCGAAGCAAGACCTAAACCGGTGAGTGGACCTTCTGGACAGAGATCAGATGCAACGTTTGACATATCACCCTAGCGAACGGTCGCAGTGTCATTTAGAAAGAAAAAGAAAGAAAAGGTCTGCCATCCCTCATGCTGGCGTGCGGCAACTGATCAGATGTTGTAGCGTAAACCCAACACCAGGACTACTGGGGCAACCGATCCAAGAAAAGTCGCTTCTGGTCGTGGACGAGGTTCTGGAGGTGCAATGCAAACAGACACGGTGGGTCGTTCCTTCATTATCGCATACCACGTCCACAGCTTATCCACCACTAGACGCAGCCAGCAAACAATGCATCCGACCCAAACAATACAGAATCCGGTAGCACACGAGTACCTGGAAGTGAAACGCAAACAGACTCAGTGCGACCTCTTCTAGTGATGATGTCTGTATCATGAGGGCTGATATCCCAATAGGTGTTGCGAGCAAATGATCCCTCTTTGCACTCCACCGAGGCCATCTATGTAACGGTGCGTATTTTCTCTCCAGCGGTCAATATTGGACTCATTGGATCACAGCGAGAAACAAACAGGGCAGTCATTAGGTTTGCGATCCCATGTCCCTTGTGGTTGTGTGGCGGTTCGCATGTTGGAGATGGGATGTGTTGATTGGGATAGCGATGATCGTGCCTCAAGCATAATGTTATTCTATCCTATGATTTGACCTGGATAGTTAATAGTACAGACAATACCTCAGAATACCTTCCTTCGGGGTCAACCAGGCATAATCGAGAATTTGGGCAGGAGAACTAAACGGACATGGGACTGGAAAGGCTCAGGAAATTCATACGCAACACAACAGACATTGGGTATTCCGAGAAAAGGGAGCCTGGACTATATGGCTATAACCAAGGATGAGATCGCCACCAACAAGAAGCCAGCACCTGGCAAGCATAGCCGCCATGATCCTGTTCATTGCCGCCTTGCAACAAGTGCTTGTTGTGGCATCACATATCTACCTCGCGATGAACCAGGAATTGATGAAATCCATATGTATTTCGGAAGCCAACCTGAGAATGACCAGAGCTATACACGACCTCCCATCGTAGGCCCTGGATATCATTGACATTGGCCGCTCACATTTCACACATCGTAACATGGGTCTCCCAACGCACCCTCCAAGTCATCCCAATGTCAGTAAACGTAACATTAATGGGTCCTGTACCCGGAGTGTGGTCTGTCGTCAAAAATAAACTAAAAGGCCTCACCCCACATGGCATAGGTGCTACGGCCGTAGGCTCAGTGGTGAGGTAGGCGCACACATTGATGAGAGATTGAGAGGGATGTTGGTCAAACGTACGAGCGAGAGGACACAGGAGACCCTAGAACTGTGAGGATCTGGCTTGCTGTGAAGCAAGAGTGACCAGCCAAAGTATGACTGAGAACAGAGTGATTGTGGGAGAGTTTCGAGTGGACAAGTTGGGACGACCTAGGTGGTGATGAGATAGTAAACCACGACCCATGGCGGTTAAAAGCGACGTCCAAGGTTGTATCGCTCGCCCTTTGACCAAGTGAAGACCTCGTAGAATCTGACCTGTGGTACACTGGAAAACACCAGCTTGCTCGTTTGGCGTCCAAAGGTGGCCTGGAGGAGCAGGCCGACACCATGACTACCATGCCTACAGTCGGACTGTGCGACAGTCGAGGTGACCACGCAGACGAACCTGACGCCACTGGGCCAGTCCAGCATCACGGCAAAAGCAGGTGACATGGCAGTCACAGCACAGATCACTATGATTTAGGGAGTTAAAGTTGTGTTCAACTCAACGGCCTCGGCCTATCCTATTACAAGGGTTCAGTTTGAACTCACCATCGCCATTTTTACTGGGAGTCTTGCTCTCGATACATGAATTTCCGGCGCTCGCAGCATGACTTCTCAGCGCGCACAAATCTAGATCAGTAGGTGAGTGTGTCGTTTACCAAAATGCACCTCGACTCGGATAGGCAATCGACAATACCAAGTCTGTGGTAAGATAGAAGTCGTTCATACTTCACCAACATCAGGTGATGTGACACTAGGTGTGACCAACAATCCCATGCTTGGTGGGATTCCACCCAGATTCTCTGAATTGCCATATGTAGCTATATGTCCAACCTCCGAGTTTGCAGCACAACATTGGAGAAAGCAGAATAAAACTGTATGATACTCTAACAGGTCTGACTCGGAGTCATTGCAGCCTGTAGAATCTATTTCAGGGGTGCTCAAGGGTGGATCTTGACTTGGAGAGGTGCTACCTTCTGTCTGGCATTGGCTAGTGGTGTCTCTTGCAATGGTATCATGCTCACAAGGCAAATCCAGCAGGTCCTGACCACACAACTTTTGCTCAGTTCTAAAATGTCAATTACTTATCTTTTTGTTGACAGACAGTGTAGATGCCAGTTTTAGCTTCTTTTCAATGAAACTCCCTAAGTTTGCAATTTGTTCAGAGTTTGCATGGCCTTGTTTTCCCATGCGACATTGAGATAGCCCGGGTTCTGAGTTGCTGACCCTTGCTGAGTCAAGTCCATAGGATTGCATTGCTGACTCATCACTATCTGAGCATATTTTGCTTAAATCTACACACAGAAGGGTTGAATCAAAAAATGGCTTCCTGGGAGGTCTTAGGATCGATAATATCATGCCAAACCAGGGAGTACATTTTTTGTTTGTGCTATGTGGACTTAGATATTTGACAATGTAACGCTTTCTCCCCCCAAATGTAGTGCATGCGTGACACTGGTGATCACGTGACGTTAGTGAAGTATGAGTGACCTCTATCTTAGTCTTGGCATGGTCTGAGTTTTCCATCCTTCTTTTTGACAAAAAAGAAGGGTGATACTTGCAGGGAGTTGGAAGGTCGGATTTTGCCAGATGCAAGGTTTCATCAAGGTTGATTTTGTGGTTGTACAGCCTTGATGGCGGTACATGATCGTTGGCCTCCTTGGAAAAGACTTTCGCAAATTGTTGGTACTCTGCAGGAAGCTCTGTCTTTGGTTTCTTCACTTCCGATTTGATTGTGAGTTCAGTGGCCATTGTAACACCAACTTGGGCACATGGTATGATTCTGGATCCTACCACAACTCAGTTCAGGTTGTAGTTGTGGATAGTGAGTGATGTGTAAATTTCTGCTCAGGCAGGTTTGATTTCTTTGTTTGGGTCAGATCCTAGATAGGAGTATAGATGTTTATCCCAGATGGGATCAATGTTCATGTGTCAATGAGTGTGGTGGCATTCCATGTGTTGGTCATGTCATTTAAGGTCAGCCATGTGGAGGTAGTACAGGTCTTTGGATTGATCTGAGGCTTTATCAAGAGACAAGGTATGGTGGGTCCAATCAATCTGTGGGTTGGCCATGGTCAGCCATGGGTGTCCAAGGATGATGTTTTCCTTTCCACAGTGGATGACATGGAACAGGGTTTTATGAGTTACATTCTCAACATTGATGAAGAGGGTGGTGGTGTAGCAGATAAGGCCAGCTTTGTTGACAGATTGGTCAACATTTTGGACTCTTAGAGGGTTTGCCAATTTTTGGAGTGGGAGTTTATTCTTCTTGGCAAAGTTGAGGTCTAGGCAAGAAATTTCAGCGCCACTGTTGATGAGGGCATGGGTATCGATGACTTTCAGCATGCAGATACAATTACAGGAGCGCACGTTGGGGGAGGAGAACATTGTGTTGGTGGATGTTCCTTTTCTAAAAACCCGTTTGGAAAGTTACCATCCTTATGTTTGCCTCTTCATCATCATCACAGTCTATCAGGTTGGGGATGGGTTCTTTTTTTGTTGTTTGAACCTGAGGGTTCTTCTTGGGTTGCTCAGGGGTTTTTCGGACAAATTTCTTCATGCATTGGGGAGATGTATGGCCTTTCTCTCAGCACTTGAAGCATCATCCCTCCTGGATACACCAAGTTCACTCTTCAGGGTGAGTTTCTTTGGGAAGGTGCTGATGGCATCTACATCCATAGCGTCTGGGTCACATTCAACTTGTTGTTGGGGCATAGGGATGGGGGTATACAATGCCTTCTTGGATCTTTCGATGGCATTAGAGTATTCTTCATTATCAGAGAGTTTTTGTGCTGCCAGATACCATTCTTTGGGGGTGGCTGGAATGGTAGGGCAGTCATTGATCTTTCACATGATGTTGGTGGGGATGCCTCATGCATAGTATCTGATGATGGCATTGTTGTCGGTCATGTTGGCAGTGATGACCTTTCCTCTAAGTGCCAATGTATATTTGCTCATGGAGGGGGACCATCCTTTTCTGGTCCATACCATTCAGGTTTCGGCTAGCCATTGATGGGCTAGCATCTCCATCCCTGTTTCTTTGAAGTCCTTTAGAAAGTCTCTTTGGAATTCCCTGTAGGTCCTGAGGGATAGGGTGGTTTTAGATAGTGCTACCTTTCGGTATGTGGCCACCCAGGCTTGGGCTGATCCTTTGGCCATAAAGGACAAGGTGAACACTATCTTTTGGGGTTCTGTGGTATAGACCTGTGCATTGACAATGAGGTAAAAGGATACTGAGTTAAGCCATTCTTCAGCTGTGTCTTGGTCTCCATTGTATAGCTCAGGTTTCCCCAAGTGAAGTTCGACTGGTTTGGTGGCCATTGTGGAAGTAGACAGTGTTGTAGGTGTAGGAGTGGGTACCCTGAACATAGTTCCTGCTGGGGTGACAATAGGTCCTCTGATAGAGGGAGGTGCATGAGGTACGAGAGGTCTTGAGTAGGGGTGGAGTGGTGCTGCTTTTGTGGTGGGTGTGGACAATGTCAAGGATAGAGATCCCAGGGGTAGGTCTAGGATCGAGGCTAGCTCTTGAGCTAGGTCTTCAGTGATTTCTTCTTCTCCTTGAAGGAGTGTGGGTTCATCAGGGTCCTCCTCAGGTGAGTGAGGTCTGTTTGGTTCCAGTTCAGATGAATCCAAGGTGTTGGGATGGGTTTCCCTCCACATAGTGCGGATGGGGTTTCTAGAAGGAATGTTGGTGACTTACAGTGATGGTAGCCACTTTAGGCAAGTAGTTTCTTTTGTTACACCTGGTCCAGGTAGGATTGGGTGTGGCCCTTCAGGGTTTTGAGGGTACAGACAGATGGTCTGTTAATTGAGGAGGAAGACAAGAGCAATATGCTCAAGTCCAAGTCTGGGTATAGGGTTGAGACAACGGTCTCAAGCCTAGTCAAGGTAACGACACTACAGCAAGTGTAGGTCAAGTTTGAGGTGAGATGCTTAAGGGTTACTTAAGGTTGAGCAAGAAGGTCAAGAGAAAAGCAGTAAGATTTGGAGTTGTACTCAAGGGGAGGTGAGAGTAGAAGGGAGAAACTATGTAGGAAATATACATGGCTGAGCTGGGTATATATACCTAAGGGAACCAAACACAGACAAATACCGTAAATGGAAGTGGTCCTAAAATGGTAGCTACATGGAATGTTACAGAATGTGACAGAACAACTGCTGACTGAGCAAATGGAATGAAGTGGAATGTTATGGAACAATTATGTCAGCAGTTGGAAAAGGAAAAGAGTTCATAGGAAAAGTTGTACTTTAGAGAGAAGGGGGCGAAACATAACAGATGCCCTCCAAACCAAAGGAAAAGGGGGTTGAAACAACCCTAAAGATACTTGGTTGCACTAGGCTCAGCGACTAATAGGAAGTATGGACTGAGTCATATCTTAGAAGAGGGGAACTCTCCAAGAGGACTTGACTGGGGATACTAGGCAAGATCCTTGGGTTTATATACAGTTCTACTGTATGTACATGTTATGGTTGTATCTAGTGATCTACTACTCTATATAGATATATTGCTCTAGAATGTTCTAGGGCATAGGATTAGCATACAGCCATAGGGCTGTGGGTACATTGCCTTTGAGGCAGTGTGGAATGGAAGCAAACAGCCATGAGGCTGTGAGCAGAGATGAAGTGCACAGCATGACATAGCCTTGCATAGCATGGAAATGAAAAGAAGTAAAGAAGCAAACCATGAGGCGAACTCTATTCGGCTGGGTTTGAATCTTATAATATCGTACACATGACCAAACACTGGGTGTGGGAATGTGGACTTAGAATTGTAGTGCATCAAGCGCTTAATAAAGTGATGGGCGCTTAGAGGCCAATAGCCATATGGATGGGAACGTAGTGGCTTGAGCATTGTCATTGGGCATTGCAAATGCTTATATAATAGGGGCGAAAAGTATACCCCTGTAACAGGGGTAGCACTATGAAATGCTACAACTGCAAGGGCACAGGGCATGGCACCTGAGATTGCAAGATGTCCAAGATGTCCTGCCCTGATTGTAACTTCCTTGGTGGAGATCACAAGCCATCCTGTAAAAGGGCAAAAGGAAAGGGCAAAGCACCCTCTAGGAACACCTGAGTGGCTAACACCGACTCCAACAATGAAGAAGTAATCTGCCCAGAGATTAAAGAAGCCATCAACCAAAAAGTCAGAAAACTATTATGAAAGTCACAGGCTACCTCCCCTGGAAAGGAGGACAGTACAGACTGGTGAGCCAAGATCACCAAAATGACAAAGCAGGAAGCTGTAGACTATTTCAAATTGGAAAAAGCCTAAACCTGTGGAGTTCTGGGTCTCCAACAGCTAGCCCCCCAAATAGGTTTATTTTTTATCTACCACAGACTCTTTAGATACAGATTCAGATGTAGAATCACTTATGGACACAGACTCCTCTGACTCTTTGACAGATTCAGATCTTTCTCTTTTACTGTTAGAGGGGCCTTCCAAAAGGAAGCTCACCAGAGACATTACACCTGGGCTTAATTCCTCTATTACATCAAAACCACAAATCCCAGATCACAACATCTTTGTCTGAAACATGCAGCCCACACACAAGATCAATATGAAGATAAAGATCTCACTGCATAAGGACAACAAGGCATGGACAATGGCAGAAGCACTCCTTGACAGTGGAGCCAATGCTGTATTCATCAACATCTCATGGGTGAAATGGAATGGGATTCCCCTTACCCCATTGAGATGACCCATCCCTGTTTACAACATAGATGGCACAAAGAACTTGGCTGGCAGCATCATGCATGCCACCGATATTATTATAGACTTCAAAGGATATCAGAAATGCATCACCACAGAAGTCATGGATCTAGGAAAGAATGATTTCATTCTAGGATACTCCTGGCTAAAGCACCACAACCCTGATATTGACTGGTTGACTGGCACAGTCAAGCTAAACCATTGCCCACAACACTGCCATGCTCTACAAGACAAGGTACTCTTTCTCCATATCATCAAAAAGGAAGAAGATATTCAGTATCAGGTTTATGAAACAATCTGTGCCCTAGAGGAAAGGAAGTCAAAGACAGTAGAACCTGAACCCAAGGAAACTGCCAAAGGGCTAGTCCCAAAGCAGTATCATGAATTTATAGATGTGTTCCATAAGAATGAATCAGAATGAATCCCACTTAGAAAGCCATGGGATCACACCATTGATCTAAAAGACACGTACAAACCCAAGAAGGGTAGATTGATTCCCCTTTCCCCCACAGAGCAAGAAGAAGTCTCCACCTTTGTGGATGAGCAATTATGAAAAGGGTACATTCAACCTTCCAAATCAGAACAGACCTCATCCATCTTCTTTGTCCCAAAGAAGGACAGAAAGAGATGAGTGGTCCAAGACTACCATTACTTAAACAAACACATGGTCAAGAACAACTACCTGCTGCTGTTGATTGCACAGCTTGTAGACAAGCTAAAAGGAGCCAAGCTCTTTACTAAGATGGACCTCTGATTGAAACAACCCAAAACCTAGAGGGCAGATGTAGCCCCTGAGTCATCAGATACTAGATCTACATAGTGTGCTTGTGACTTGAGCGTATCTACCATCTAGGTAGAGGAGCATCATGAATGATAGGGTTTGTCCCAATTAGGGTGAATCTGTGTGGATGGGAACTTTATGAGTCAAGGGTCGTCTTGAGATGAGTAGACCCATAGGCTCATCTGAAGCTTTGGGGAAGACTTCAAGGTGAACTCAACTGGAGGATGTCCAGCTAGTCGCCTTGCTTTATATACTGTCCACTCTATGTACACCCATGTACAGTAGATCTAATAGATATACTAATAGTTCATATAATAAATAGTATGGGTCCAGGGTGAATAGGTAGAGAGGAAAGGGTATAGGTTACATGCATGCAATGCATGGAATGGAGTGATGAGCATGCAGCTTGTGCATGCAAACATGAGGATAGGGGTCTAGCCCCTATGATATGAAATACTTACTGCTCACACATGTTGTGGCAGATCTGCGATATAGGGTAGTCTATACCCTAGATGTAGGGCATGATCACAGATCATGTGGATCGAGATGTCCTCAAGTTATGGATGAGGTATCCTGAGACAAGCATGGGAAAGTAATGTTCATAGTGTGTTCATAATATGTTCATTCATTCATTTAAGAATGTTTGTAGTGTTTCCTTTTTAGGAAGTTACTTGGTTTGAGTGTTCGAGCCTTGCAAAGGTCGATGCTATTGCTCAAACTAAGTGACTTCCTAAAAAGAAAACACTACAAAACTTCCTAAAATGAGTGTACAAACATATTACGAACACACTATGAACAGGACTTTCCCGCGCTCATCTCAGGATACCTCATCCATGACTTGAGGATATCTTGATCCACATGATCATGCCTAGGGTATAGACTACCCTACATTACAGATCTGCCACAACATGTGTGAGCAGTAAGTATTTCATATCATAGGGGCTAGACCCCTACCCTCATGTTTGCATGCACAAGCTGCATGCTCATCACTCCATTCTACATGCATTGCATGCATGTAACCTATACCCTTTCCTCTTTATCTATTCACTCCGAACCCATACTATTTATTATATGGACTATTAGTATATCTATTAGATCTACCATACACAGGTGTACATAGAGTAGACAGTATATAAAGCAAGGCAACTAGCTGGAATCCTCCAGTCTAGTTCACCTTGAAGTCTTCCCCAAAGCTTCAGGCGAGCCTACGGGTCTACTCATCTCAAGATGACCCTTGACTCACAAGTGAAACAACCCAAAACCTAGGGGGCGGACGTAGCCCCTGAGTCGTTGATAGCTAGATCCACGTAGTGTGCTTGAGCGTATCTACCATCTAGGTAGAGGAGTACTTGTTAATGATAGGGGTCGTCCCGGTTAGGGTGAACCCGCGTAGATAGGAACTAATAAGTCAAGGGTCGTCTCAAGATGAGTAGACCCATAGGCTCGCCTGAAGCTTTGGGGAAGACTTCAAGGTGAACTAGACTGGAGGACGTCCAGCTAGTCGCCTTGCTTTATATACCATCTACTCTATGTACACCCGTGTATGGTAGATCTAATAGATATACTAA
>JBBPLR010000936.1:0-11479 GCA_038089915.1 Sutorius australiensis
ACAAGGGCAGGTTCAAGGTTCAAACTAGTTCTGAACTAGTTCTCTAATATCTGACAAGCTCTGAACCTGAACCTGAACCTAATGCTCTAGGCCTGAACCTGAACCTTAGGTTCAGAACTGAACTTTGGCAGCCCTAGATGCTAGAACTTGCTACGGACATATATAATGCCCGAACACACCATTGATAATCCCAGATTTGTTCGGATGGCAGGGCCAGAAACTGAGGCCAAATGCATGCGAAGTGTGCGAGGACTGAGCAACTAGTAGCATAGGCTTGTGGGTCTGTCCACCACTGGCCCGAAGATATTCGATTTTGATGATTGGAAGTAAACAGCATTCGAGTCGAACGTGCACGAAACAAGTCTGGTTCACGATATAAGACTCACGATATATGTACCTTTCTCCGCTCTTTGTGCCACTCGCTCATACCTGTGGTTGTAAAACTCATTAGTTGGCATCAAGGCTCGAGGCAAATGGCTGGTGGCCGAACCCCACTGATTTAACAAAGCATCTCAGGTTCTCTGACATGCCAGCCGAGGTGTCAATAGTTGATGTGTCCATCCCATCCTCATACCTACCTCACACAGTCGCGACTGCGGGAACAATGCCTGTCGAAATGGGAGGTGTGAAGCAAGGCACACAGTTCGAGCAAGTCAGCTAATAGGGATAGCCTGCAGGGGATATTCCGAGGTGATCCTAGCTGTGATAGGAGCAAAGTAACACTCTGGTGGAGAAGACACCAGGTGGGTGAGAGATGAGCAAGTAGTGCAGGAGTGGATGTTCTGGTGAGAACAGTAGTGGAGGCACACAAGTGAATGAGGCTGAAAGTCCACAAGACTGAACTAGGGATTGTGAGTGGAGCTAAGCTCCTTATATACATACAGGGTATGTGTGTACCTATTTGTCCATATCCTAAATATGTCTAGGGCAGTAGCCCAGAGAAGGATATAAAGGGCGAAGCCCTTAACCTAGGTCAAAGGGGAAAAGTCCCAAGTGGGTAAAAACCCTTGACCCCACTTCATCTATCAAGATAGAAGCAGGACTAAATAGAAAAGGCCCTTGGGCCAGGTTAGAGGGGAAAGACGAAAGGAGAAACCCTCTACCCTCCATCTAGATTAGATCTGAGATGGGTATCAGGTGTAAGGCCTGTGGTCTTCAGATCAGGAGAATCCCTGAACCCTGATCTGGGTGAATAAGGGGAGATGCCCTCAACCCTTATCTGTCAATATCAAATGTCTAATTGGTAATGGGTGAATACCCTGAACCCTATTACCAAGATCTGGGAGTAGCCCTAAGCCCTAGGGCATAACCCTGTACCCAGATCTAGACAGATCAGATGTGGAGTGACTATGACTCATCTGATGCTAGATATGACGAAAGTGCCAAGATATCAGTAAGCTGTCCAATAGCAGTATTGGAGCTTATCTATGATGTCATCTTGTATGAGTCAAAGTGATATTGAATATGGCCAGGGCTGGGTCAGCCCATGATGTGTCAGGATTGGTGTGTCAGCACCATGTGACCTGTGTCATGTGACATCAGGTGATCCTGATCACATGTCATATGTGATTACATCAGGGGAGTGAAACCCTTGGTATATCACATAGACTGGCCTGGAATATCTGGGTCTAGAATTGAAGATTAGTAGACAAATACCCAGAATTCCGACAATGCCCACCCCAAGGTCCCAGATAGATCGTATACAGCCAAAACAACTTGCGCAGCACCCATGGTCTAGCTACAACCCAATTGTCATTCCTCAGACACATCAGTAAATTCACAACTTGCTTTTTTGGACTTTTGTCAGCTTTTTTGCTCGGCAGAAGCACCGACATTACCAAAGAAGCCAGAAGCAATGAAAACCGAGTCACAAAGCTGCAAACTGGGCAAAAGCATATCTAAGAGTAAAAGCATTTACATAGCATACAAAACTACAAAGCAAAAAGCTCTGGTAAGTAGAAAGCTCTAAAGTGCAATCGAGTACCATATAGCACTTGGTTAATTACATGTACCACTAGTATTCAAGTAAACCATAGTGCGAAAGAAGATCCTGAGTGTGCAGCATATGTGGTAAGTGGAGCAGAACCAGTCCTCATCAGTAAATCAGCCCTTGTCCATAGCCGAGGCCCCAATTTCCCACAGGAGCCCCGGTCCAGTACAACATGGCACAGGCTGTGACGGACCTGGACATGGCTTACTAATCAGCATACTGGCCACAACTTTGACCCTGCTAAATCCCAGTCTAGCACAGGCTGGCACAGGCTGTGGTGGCCCAGTGTGATTGTCAGAAGCATGTCAGCATTAGCACTTTGCTGTCTTGCTAAAGTATGGCATATTGCATCTGCAATTTTGTTGTCGCACCACCTGGTCACTGGTCCCATTTGATGAAATGACTGTCTCGTATTTGGCCTGCATTGAAGTTAGGCTACAGTGGTGTTATAACAGTACGTATATACACTTTTCTTTTTAGAAGTAAAACCTGAAGCTTGATAATACAAATATAGCTAAGTGAGATCAACGTCGATTGGGAAGGGCAGACTCAATAGTCGTTCTGTCAAGACAAAATGGTGCCTCTTCAATTTGCAAGCACACAATGATGCAGCTAGCGTGACTGACTGGATTTTGAATGACTTGAACTTGGAGTCAAGATGCTGGCCTTAGTGTAATCTTCTTGCATTGCACATTTGAACACTGCAGTCTGGCCGCTCTCCCTAATCATAAGATGAACGTGACCCACAAACCGGTCTGCAGCACGTAGATTGTCTTGTGTTGTTTCCAAGACCATATGATTGTATTGCAAGATGAGAGTGTTGCGATGGATGATTTGGTGGGCAAGCGCTTTACGTGTGATGAGGATTTCTTGATCAGCTCGAGCTGCCTCGAGAAGGAGGTAAGCCTCTCTGCTGCTGCGTGGTTATGGAACAGCGTGGCGTATGCTGGTATCAGATTGCTGCCAGGAAGGGTGAGCCATAAGATGTTTGTAGTACCGTGACAATCGAGCTTACCTCTTCATCGCCCTCCAAAGAGTGTCGTGAGGGCTCGGAGTCCCGAGCCTTGTCCTCATGCTCACTCGGACTGGTGTGAAGTTGATCTTCATCAACATTGTCAATGACTTTGATTGGGTTATTTGGGTGTTCAGTGAAGTCTAGGCCAGGAAATGCAAGGGAACAAGGCTTCTGAATCACTTGCATGGCAGGGTTGAGAAGAGCTGGAGGAGACATAATGTGTGGGTCGAGGATCAAGAATGGGGACAAGTGAAATATGCTATCCGAGACAGGTTCTTGAAGATGGTAATGGGGGTGGGCTTCCAGGAGTCGAGAATGGGCCTGAGGGAGTTCCTGGGCAACATTTGCAAGGGACATTGCATACGTATGTGAAGCGAAAAGGACAGACGACATGGGTAATTTTGTACAAAGGCGACAAACTTGAAGTGATTACTGTTTACATCCTCTGTGCACCAGATGCCTAAAGCCAAAACAACTCGTGGAAGACCCAAGACAATCAGTTGTCCGTGGTGCGGCAAGAAATTTTGCTCCGAGACCAACGTCCTTCAGCACATGAACCAGCCGATGGGAATCTGCCATGCATCCAGCCAAATGGAGGACCATCAATCTCTGTACCAGCTTCACCCCGAGTGCGATGTGTCCTCTGGCTTCAACCACCGGTCTCGGGTTCATGACACACCTCACCAATCCGACCTGGCTCATCCAGATCAGCCTGACACCAACCATCAGTTTCATTTTCCTTTGTCTCCACCTCCCTATCAAGATTCAGGTATCAATGAGTCGGGAGACATTGGAATGGATACAGACAAGTATGATGAAGCACAATCCCAGGAAAAGTTCACAGAGACATACCAAGGCTGTAGTGAGGCATTTTTTGGTGGTTTGACTTTCATGGACTTGTTTTGGCAGGACAGGTATGCCGAGGAACAATGAGAGAATTTGTATTTTCCATTTGCCTCCTATGGTGAGTGGGAATTTGCTTCATGGTGCTTGCGTTCAGGACTTAGCATGGTTGCCATCAATTCTTTATTATCCTTGGAGATCGTAAGTCAATATTACTGCAGCTCTTCTCGCTGCTCAGACCGATTTCAAGATCAAAAAACTATCACTTTCATTTCGAACTGCTAAAGATCTTCATACGCACATTGAGATGCTTCCAGCTGGACCCAAGTGGTTATGCGAACGAATGAAAACTGAGTACCACACTAGACAGCCAGTCCGTCTCTTCTATCGTCCTCCACTGGATTGTCTGCAGGCTCTCCTAAGTCATCCCCTTCTCATTTCCCACATTTCTTTTGTTCCTCGGAAAGTTTGGATGTCTGCAGCATGGATTTGTTGCATATACAAAGATTGGCTGAGCGGGGACTGCGCATGGGCCATGCAGGTCTGTCCAGAATGAACTGCCTGGAATTCTTTTTCACAACACTAATCGTCACTCATAGGATGAAATTCCCAAGGGTGGGACGCTGTTAGGTGTTGTCCTCTCTTCAGACAAGATGAATATTTCAGTCATGAGTGGAAACTGGATGGCATACCCTCTCCTTATCAGCCTTGCCAACATCAATCTGAAGATTCATTGCAAAACATCATTGCACTCTTATTTACTCCTTGTGCTTCTACCCGTTGTAAAGTTCACCCATAAACAAACTCGTGTTCAGAGTCTCCTGCAAGATAGGCTTACCCACACAGCTCTAAACAGGGTCCTAGAACCACTCAAGATGGCCGCCCGTGTGGGCCAAATGATGAGCGACCCTGTCGGAAATCTCTGCTGCTGTTATACTCCCCTCGCAGCGTACATTGCCAATACACTGGAGCAGACACTGCTTGCATGCATAGGCCCAAAGGCCTCCCCGTTCATGACAGCGACTTCAAAACACTTTGGAGACCCGGTTCTTCATGACTGACACACCGGATCTCATACCCTCACTGCTATCCGTAAGGCTTCCGAGAAATGCTCTCCAATGGAGTATAAGCAGTTCTTGAAGGCCACAAAGTCCTTCTCACTGAACAGGGTGGTAGAACCCAAAACAACCCTAATAGATACTAGGTTGCACTAGAAGACAGCGACTAGGAAGTGGTTCTTGAGTCGTATCTTAGAAGAGGAACTCTCCAAGAGGACTTGACTGGGGATACCAGGCAAGACCCTTGGGTTTATATACAGTTCTACTGTATGTACATGTTGTGGTCGTATCTAATGATCTACTACTCTATATAGTTATATTGCTCTGGAATGTTCCAGGGCATAGGGTTAGCATACAGCCATAGGGCTGTGGGTACATTGCCTTCGAGGCAGTGTGGAATGGAAGCGAACAGCCATGAGGCTGTGGGTGGAGATGAAGTGCGCAGCATGGCACAGCCTTGCATAGCATGGAAATGAAAAGAAGTAAAGAAGCAAACCATGAGGTGAACTCTATTCGTCTGGGTTTGAATCTTATAGTATTGTACACATGACCAAACACTGAGGCGTGGGAATGTGGACTTAGAATTGTAGTGTGTCGAGCGCTTAGAGGGATGACGGGTGCTTAGAGGCCAATAGCCTTGTGGAAGGGAACGTAGTGGCTTGAGCATGGTCATTGGGTGTTGCAAATGCTTATGTAATAGGGGCGAAAAGTATACCCCTGTAACAGAACCGTGTTGGGATAAATGGCCATTGTCGTGCCCCTCGCTTTTCCTTCATATAGAATCCCTGCATCATTTTCACCGTTTCGCCTGGGACCATGATATCCAGTGGTGCATTGAAGTCGTCACAGCTGCCGAAATAGATTTCTGCTTTTCCCTCCTGCAGGCTACTGTTGGATACCACGTGTTTGACAATGGTATCTCTAAATTAAAGCAAGTCACTGGGCATGACCACCGTGCTGTCCAACACTATATTGTGGGTGTTATCGCCGGTGCAGTCCCTCCTCAATTCCTCCTCGCTATCCATGCTTTACTCAACTTTCGTTATCTCGCTCAAGCACCTGTGTTCTCAGATCACTCACTGGACAAGTTATTGGACGCGCTCCAGTTGTTTCATGACAAGAAGGATGCCATTATACAGGTGGGTGGTCGAAAGGAAACTTCAGGCTGGGAGATACCTAAGTTGGAGTTACTCCAAAGTGTGGTCTCGAACATCTGACGCTCTGGTCCCATCATGCAATGGTCCGCTGACACTACTGAACACGCCCATGTCCAGGAAATCAAGACTCCTGCTCAGATGAGTAACAACCAGAACTACTACAATCAGATTGCTTGCTACCTTGATCGTTCCAACAAATGTTTTTGCTTTGACCTGGCTACTTATATCGAGAATCAGGTGATGAAAACTACTCCACCAGAAGATGATGACGTTTTTGACCAAAAAGATGATGAGAATGCCAATGATGTCTCCTCTCTTAGTCAACATATGGAGCCATCTCGCTCGTGTGTTGATTATTTCTCTGTTGCCGACTCCCTTGTACGCGGTTGTGTTCCAGATGCCCCGAAACCTCACCGCACCTTCGCCACCACCACCACCGCTTTCCATCTTGCAGTAAAGCCCTACCTTCGCCTGAGCGTTGACGAAGCCGCAACTCTTTTCGGAATCCTGGACCTTCGTCCTGCAATTCGTGACTTTTTACAACACACTCAGCAAAACTCAGGTCACCCATTGACTGGTGCTCGGACCCAGGATCCTGATTGTCCGCTTCCATTCAAACGCATTCAAATATGGTACAAGCTGCGTGTACAACAGTTCCTCTATCATGGCAGAGGAAGAGTAGATGCCCTGCAATCTCTAAGAGCCCTCCCTCCTTCTGTCAACCACCCTCATGGTCTGTATGACGCAGTCATCGCAAGCACTGACTTGTAGAGTGATTGGCCCATGCGAGGCACTGAAGGTACAATTCCACCTGCCATAGATGATGTATTGCGATAGTGACATGTCAACAATAGGCCACACTGTTGCCCAGCTTTGGCTCATCTTCCACCCACCAGACACTGATTACTTTGTTGCCTATGTCCAGCGCTTCGACGTCATTCACCGGCAAACTGATTCAAGCGGTGTTCACACTGGGACAGGAATGCACTTACTTCAAAGGGCTATAAAAGCAAATGGAACCCGACTTGGTAGTGTCATTCCCGTTTCTCATATATGATCTCCCACACACTTGATCCCGAATTTCAGGAAGGAAGCATATCCTCGCCTGACTAAAGATAGTAGCTACGAATTATTGAGTGAGTTTTGGCTTAACAAATATTGGTCGAAGGAGTTTTACTATGTGTTATGTCCTCATTAACTTTATGGCATAAGAGACCTGATTTGTGTCACCAAATGGTAATCAATGTGTATTGCATATTCTGGGATTGCCGAGTACCATTCTTGCTCTTGTACAACTATCATCACCTCGAGATTGTTACAGGTCTACATTATGACCCCTATTCTTGCGCAATCTAGTGCTCGACTGCGCTTATCACTAGTAGCTTGATGCTACACTTTACTAGGATCCATAGGACCACTAGTGCCACTAGACGCTCGATGCGATCCACTCACTATGTCCTGCGATCTTATCTTATCGGCCTAGGCTAGTCCTACTGATTATACACATTACACGAGGTATTGTATACACTCGTTTACTTTATTATAGAGTTCACGATTGGATCTGCGATCCAATCTTGCACATATGCTCAGGGGCTATTACCCTCTGATCACAATCGCATGCGCTGTGCGCATGTACTCACTTCCATTCCACATCACCTCGATGGCTATGTGTATGCTTCCATTCTACATGCGTTGCACGCATGTTATACCCTCTTCCATTCCTATTTATTAACCCTTGGACCATATCTCCGATTTACTATTTATCCTACGGACTATTAGTATATCTATTAGATCTACAGTACACAGGTGTACATAGAGTAGATGTATATAAAGCAAGGCGACTACACTGGACGTCCTCCAGTCTAGTTCACCTTGAAGTCTTCCCCAAAGCTTCAGGCGAGCTCTCGGGCAGATTCCGCCCTCAACTCACAAAGTCCTATCCATCTACCTAGACAGTAGATACCCGACACAGGATCTAGCTAGGAGTGCATTAACGACTCAGGGGCTACTACGCCCCCTAGGTTTTGGGTTGTTTCACAGAGTGATAGTTTGCGATCCGTCCGGGAAATCTTCAGTGGTAGCACTCATAAGGCAATGGAATGGTCGTCCTAGGAGTAAGTCGAAGTTGGCTTGGGCCAGGATCTGGACCTGAACTATGACTTCTCCGGCTCCAAAATCGAGCGCCATATTTTCTAGAACACCGATGGTGGTGTCCACGCTGGCATTCGCGGAGGACATGTGCATAACATGATCGGATCAAACCGGAAGTCCCAGTTCTTGCCAAATGTGTTTTGGCATAGCGACTATTGAGGATCCGGAATCCAGAACACCTGTAATAGAATACCCGGATGGGCTGATCTTGGCGTCCAGAGCCCGCAACGGAAGATCATAGTGTGCGACCAGAAGTCCATCTTCATTCCAGAGCATCTTGTGTCCGAATTTGCGGCTAACTGAGGACGGATCTCGTCCGGATAACTCGTTAACCTGTACAGTTTTAGTAGGTGGACCGCATACTCGTTTCATTGCGGTTATTTCACGGAACTGTTTACAGAACTCGGGTGATACAGCGAAGAGATCCTTGACCAGAACTGGTATACTTGTATCCAGAATCCGATCTAGTACTTGCTTCGGTGCTGTTTCATCTTCCAAAGGGAAGGAATATCTAAATTGATTGGAACCTGGATAAGCGGATGGCCCATTGCCAAAACCCGTGCACGGCAAGGCATGTCCGGAAGAACCGGAAGGGTTAGCAGATGCTGGAGCGGTAGTATTGCCGGATGCAGTAGAAGATGTCGGTGATGTTGTTTTCGAGGCATTCTGAAGCTCAGGGGAGAGAACTTCCGTCTCCTCGGATACAGTAGCTGCACAAGAATTCGAAGTTGGTACACTAGCGGATTGGGAATTCGGAGTTGATACCGGAGCGGGTCGAGTATCCGGGGTTGTTTTCCGGGGCGGAACCTGTACTCCATCGAACCTAACTCTTTTCCTCTTGTCTTTCGTCGTGCAATCCACTTGAAACGCAGCCCAAGCCTGAGCGACATAGGGTTGGAAATCCGGAAGATCCACTTCCGGATCAGATTCGTAGCCCGGATAAGTGATGGTCGAGATGAACGCAGAAGGATCGAGGTCGAGTACAGCTGGGGTACTTGTATACGAAGTTGACAGGATGTTAGCAGACACGTGTGGAGGAGGATCCCGCTTAAAAGTGCTAGAAGCCAGAGCAGTGGAAGTGGAAGAAGTCGAGGCGGAAGTTGGGTTCTGTGCAATATGGTCAATCGCATCTTTAAGACAGCAACCTCCAGGTATGCGTGGAATGCAGGAACCGTCTGGTAGATAGAGTCTAATATACTCGAAACTGGTTTCACAATTCCGTGTAAAGTGTCCGATACCTGCACAGAATCCACACAGCGGATCAGATCAGGTGTGAACATGGGATTCGACTTTGGCTGCTGGAGGTGGATTGTAAGAAGGAATAGGGATGGGGGGTTGACGTTGGTGGCGGCAAGACAGGCTTGTCGACGAGGGAATAACACTTGACAGAGGCCGGGACAGGCGCAGCCTGTGCAGGTGGCACCAGTGGTCCTTCCCGTTGTAGAATGAAAAAGTCAGGTGGGTGCGAGGTAGGGTGGATATGTCCGTCCCTGGGGTTCTGAGGGTAAGGTTGTGTGTTGAAAAGGGTTTGCTACAATGAATAGTGTTTTTAGGAAGCCAATCCGGCCGAGAACGATGACCAGAAGGGTTCCGGGAAAAAAGAGGGCGAGTTTCCAGAGGAGAACGAAGTCCGGATGAGAGCGATATGAGAGCAAAGTGGTCTGGATAACGAGTATATCCGAGCGCGATCGATGCTGAGTGACTTAGAATGAAATCCGAGTGATTTTGTGTGCGAAGAGAGACTTAGTTTTCTAAAACTAGCCATCCTACAGACTTTATAGTCCGGGTATGCCCATGACTGTAGCTATAGAGACAGCGTAGCACATGTAAAGTAACCAAAAAGGGGTGTCGAAACACATAAGAATGTCCACAAAGGACGAAGTAATAGTCCAACTGGTTTCAAGGCAAAAACCGCTAGTCCGAACCCCGGAAGGGTATCCGCATCGCGTCCGGAGTGAATCCAGACCAACTGGATAAGCGGAAAACATCGGAAAGAGGTCCGGACATGTACCAAGTGTATAAGGTCACCCGGATACTCCTCGGATGGACTCGGGACAACGGATGGACGCTTGAGGAACGCTGTAAAAACCTAGGATACGAACCTAGAGAGTTGTAGCTCTCTACAGCGCTATGCGCATGTACTCACTTCCATTCCACATCACCTCGATGGCTATGTGTATGCTTCCATTCTACATGCGTTGCACGCATGTTATACCCTCTTCCATTCCTATTTATGAACCCTTAGACCATATCTTCCGATTTACTATTTATCATACGGACTATTAGTATATCTATCAGATCTACCGTACACGGGTGTACATAGAGTAGATGGTATATAAAGCAAGGCAACTAGCTGGACGTCCTCCAGTCTAGTTCACCTTGAAGTCTTTCCCAAAGCTTCAGGCAAGCTCACAGGCATATTCTGCCCTTGACTCACAAAGTCCCATTCCTCTACCTAGACAGTAGATACCTGACACAGGATCTAGCTAGGAGTTCATTAACGACTCAGGGGCTACTATGCCCCCTAGGTTTTGGGTTGTTTCAACAGATCCAATTGTGAACTCTATAATAATGTAAACAAGTATATACAATACCTCATGAAGTGTGCTTGATCAGTAGGGCTAGCCTATACTGGTAAGATAAGATTGAAGGACATAGTAACTGGATCACATCAAGCATCTAGTGATACTACTGGTCCTGTAGATCCTAGTAAAGTATAGCATCAAGCTACTAGTCATGAGCACAATTGAGTGCTAGATTGTGCAAGAAATAGGGATGAAAATGTAGACCTGTAACAATAATGGCCTAGGCTGTGCTTCTAGCCCATGATATCATGTATGATGTCATACAGACTTGGCCTGAAATCTAGGTTCAGATTCAAAAATCAGAAGATGAATACCTAAAATTCTGACATATCATTCTCAGCTCAAGAAATGAACAGGTTCACAAGATCAATGCCCCAATCTTAGATTCTGTTGCACCTCACAACAGATTCACCTATCTCAGTATAGATTCTATTGTTGAAGCTGAGTATAACTATATTCAGCCAGAAGCCTTGCATACTGTAACTCTTCTGGCTTTCCTTTGCACAAGCTGTTACAGGTCAATTTTAGCGCCATTCTAAAGCCCCTATACTCAGGTTAGACACCCCTAAGCAAGGGCTAGACGCTCTACAGAAGGCTTGACGCCTTACTCAAGTTCCTAGACTCCTAGTGCCACTTAGATGTGCAAGCACATTCCAGTCACTAAGTCTATTATCTTATCT
>JBBPLR010000937.1:0-11445 GCA_038089915.1 Sutorius australiensis
GGTTGCTATAGAAATGGTGGAGCATCAGATTCTGATATATTTACAACATACTCACATAATTGTCCCAATGAGTGCCTGTTTTGAATTACATATATCTCCATGGTTTCTGATTCAAATTACATAATTTTATTCTCAACATTTAGCCCTGAGTAAATATGTCCATTTATACACTAACACTTTGTTTGTACCTGTTTTAGTTCCTGAGTTATTCAATCAACAATCAAAAAGTGCAAAACATTGGGACAATTTTGTGAGTCACTGTACAAGACAATGAAGTAATCTACATGCGCCAGCCGCCTGGGTACACCAACCCAAACCACCCGCACCGTGTGTGCCATCTACAAAAGACACTATATGGGCTAAAGCAAAGCGGCCGCCAATGGTATCAACGGTTGGTCAAAATTTTAGTGACAAAGCTGGGCTTTAGACAGTGCGAAGTCGATCAGGCTGTCTTCATCAAATGGACAGGCAATGCGCTCACAATCATCATCGTGCACGTTGACAACTGCACGATAGCCGCCACCTCCCTCGAACTCATCAATGCCATCAAGCGCAGATCTCTCTCTTGAAACTACTTAAAGCTAGCACCATCCCTCTTGTAGCTCCAAGCTAGTTCTCCTCGATTCCTACCTCGAGTCCTTGCCCAATACACTTCACTCCTATTCCCTAGCTTCATCCCTAAGACCCTTCGACCACCTGGTATAGCAGGAAGTAGCCTTCGACTTAGAAAGCAATCTTAGAACTATCCTTCTCCACAGTAGAAGGGAAAACGCCCACAGTGCACCCACTTAGTTATCCAACCTTTCGAGGATACGCTTGTCCTTACCCAGGCCAAGTGTAACAGATGGCAGCTTCTCAAGCCGTTTGCAGAACGGTGGCTTCTTGATGCGCTGGCAGGGCTGAAGCACTTCAACCTGCTTGTGGGACAGTGGCTGGAGGTCTCTGTTGTGTAGTGGGGATCTCATATTCCCTTTGGGGATTGACGACCAGAGGCTCATCAACCATCTGGTGTTGCCTCGAGCCACGATCGTCCGGATGAGCACCATCTCGTATGGCAAGAAGGTAGTTGGGATCAGGGGACCTGTTGCGGCAGTTGTTCAGGTAGTGACAATCAAGTATGTTGTAGTTGACGTCAGCCTACATGTACCTTTAGTTCGAGTGATATTTGTGGATTATTGGGACAACCTACATGCTCATTGCCCCGGCGCACGGTCGTACAGAGCTGACTCTCACCATTGTGCTCCCGGTTTGAGTTGGAGCAAGCAAGGGGTGGCGACGGAAGGACGTGCTGCTGTGATCGTCTCATGTCGGAAACTTGATGCTGAGGTTGGGTGGGAACCTTAGTTGCGAAGGGAACAGCGCATGAAGGGTTGGGCTGCTGTGAAAGAGCCTTTCGGGTCGTAGGCTCGCAAGGTTGTGCACAGGCATGACAGCATGTGGGCTGCACTTGGTCTTTGTGCACTATGGCTTCTTTGGCCTCCATGGCTTGACCTTCATCCTCTGCGTCTCGATATTCATGACCCTCGCGCCGGTGGTTCTCATCGTTCTCATACTGGGTGTCATCAGTGTCCATTGGAGTGTCGTCATCAGAGTCAATGGGCGACAGGATCCAGCCACGAATGGCAGAATTCTAGAGGGTTTTTAAAGCGTGAATTAAGAAATCAATCAATGCTTACTCTACACTGCTGGCCAGTAGTATGAGTGCTGGCTCCCTTTGGCATGCTATCATTGTCTGTGCATGTCGCTGGCTTATCCCTGGGGCGATCCCTTTCATATTCCTCCAAGGAATCTTTACCAATGAACAGGGCTTGGGACTGCAAGCCAAAACAACCTCAAGGACCAGATTTCGTAATTGGCTCGAACTCTGGATGCAGGACATCAGATTCTACAGTCTCGTCTGCTACTGTGTCCTGGTCAAAGGTCGTCAGTGTATAATCCTGTCATGCTCAACGACCAACCTTGGCCTTCTGCTTTCTGGTCTTCCTTTTCTTTCTTGGTTGGCACAGAGTGGGGGCCATCTGGTTGACGGGTTCATCAGTGAGAGCATCCTTAGACTGCTTGGAAGGACGACGCGAATCTTCAATGACATGGGCAGCTTTCTCCAGTTGAGCGATATGGCCCCCTTTTCCAGCCGTTGTACGGGCTGGTCTAGTAACTCGGACCGGTGGAGGAGTGGGATCAGATGGTTTGGCTGCAGAAGACCAGCGAGTGGGTGCCATAGAAACAGCAAAGCAAGAGGAGCGAGCGGGATGGGAGGCAAGAAAAGGCCTCAAACAGACTCTGATGGTGCAGCGGCCTATAAAAGAGAGCACAGCTCCATTCTGAAGTGGGCTTCATTTTGACAAATGGTAGAGTGAAACATCAAGCAGTGCTGTGAGAAATGACAATGAACCAAGGTTCATGAGTCATCTATTCAGACGCAATGTGCTCTGTAAGAATTCAGTCAGTAGAGTATTCTCAACAAGTTGTGTACAGTTGCACTTTTTGAGGCAGCTCATCCATAGTCTGGCTAATGAATGAAACTCACTAGTAAGGAGCAGTTATCAGGTATCTCTAAATATTACACTTACTAACCAGTTGATCTTTCGTGGCTGGGACGTACTATGAGTGATGGTCGGCCAGGGTTGATGTGCGGGGAGTTGACAAAGAGTATGAGGGTGAGGACGGTACTAAGTCATTGTTGTACACCATTTCTTGGAGCTCCCTTGGAGTGGGTGAGATTGACATTAGTTCTCGATCAAGGTATTGAGTACTAAGCTTACCATCTGGTTGATCCCCCGCGGCTGGAGTGTACTGCGAGTGGAAATCAGTCATGGTTGATGCACAGGGAATCAATGACAAGTACAAGGGTGAGGACGGTAGTAAATCATTGTAGACCATTTCCTGGAAGTCCTTCAGAGCGAGCGAGATCGATGTTAGTTCTCAATCAAGGTATTGAATACTGCACTTACCATCTGGTTGATCTCCCGCGACTGGTGTGTACTGTGAGCAGAAATCAGTCATGGTTGATGCACAAGGAATCAATGAGTATGAGGGTGAGGACGGTAGTAAGTCGTTGTAGACCGTTTCCTGGAAGTCCTTCAGAGCGAGCGAGATTGATGTTAGTTCTCAATCAAGGTATTGAGTACTGCACTTACCATCTGGTTGATCTCCCGCGGCTGGAGTGTACTGCGAGTGGAAATCAGCCAAGGTTGATGCGCGGGGAGCCAACAACGAGTATGAGGGTGAGGACGGTACTAAATCGTTGCAGACCATTTCCTGGAAGTCCTTCAGAGTGAGTGAGATTGATGTTAGTTCTCGATCAAGGTATTGAGTACTGCACTTACCATCTGGTTGATCTCCCAGGGCTAGAATGTACTGCGAGCGGAAGTCAGCTGAGGTTGATGCGCGGGGAGTTAACAATGAGTATGAGGGTGAGGACAGTAGTAGATTGTTGCAGACACCTTGGAGCTTCCTTAGAGTGGATGAGATCAATGTTTCAGCCCTCAGAAGTAGGGGCAGGTGTCGCCACAAATGACGGCGCTGATGGTTGAGAACTGATCTTGTGCTTGGCACGGGATGGTGTCCATGGCGTTGACAAGGTGCTCACACTGTGCATGGCCCTTGAACCTTGCTCAAAAATCACTCAGCTCAGAGGTTCTTGTTGGCGACACCATCTAAACCATCAACAATCTGAAGTAACGAGGAACGTTAGTATAAGGACTCACCCAGTGAATCATAGCCAAATAAACAGTGGAACTTTGCTCTTCATCTATGTTATGATTGAGAATAAGTGACAAACAGGTGGAATGAAAAGGAAGACTTACATTTAGAGAAAATGGGTGCATCGACCAAAGTTTCCTTCCAAGGGAGCAACTTGACAGACCAGGAGTCTAATAGGAGGATGGTGATCACTTTCACTTTGTCCACAAACTGTTCTGTTGTTTTTCTTGTGAATTTTGCACCATCGATGCCGTGGAGCTGGAAGTAGAGGAGCGCGGATGTATCCAAATGTGCAAGATCAGTCACCACATGATATCGAATCAACAAGTATACATCAATTAGTATAAGATGATGCTATTTCTCAGTGTATAATTTGACAATTGGAATCGACCCATGGTATCAAGTTACATATTCAGAACCTTAGGGAATAGCATGAATCAACTAAAGAGCTGACTCGTGAACCAATTCGTACTATACCCGATCTGTATCTGTGTATGACAGCACATATCCATAGAAAAAAAAATTAACCGATACACACCAGTTACTTCGGATGCAGCAAAAACACCCTTAAACTCGCATCATCCATGAAAGTCGCCTGCCTCATCCCAATTGCCTGCACACTCTCATTCCCCATGGAAGATGTGGATGTGGAAGAAGATGTTGAGGGGGATTGCATTGGGTTTGATCGAGACGCTATCGAGGAGGATGGGCTGTGGCGAGACATCGAATGTATAGGACATAAGCGTCGGTTGGATCATAATCAGGGAATCGTTGACGTCTTCTTTGTTCAGGATGTCCGAAGTGGAGTGAGCGTGCGCCAGACAGCACCAACCCACCTGTAAAATGCAGTTTCATCCAGACTGTTGTTAAACACCTGCAAAAATTGACTCCACCATGGATGGAACATGAACTGTGGGTAAATGCTAAAGTTGTCTGTCAGCCTAAAGCTCACTGGGTCTTCCTTTCTATAATCCGCAATCCTTCAACACAACCAGATGAGCATGCGATCCAACCATCTCAATACATCCCACAAACCGTTGATCCCGACCTTGAAAACCGCTATTCTGGCCATCAACACAGCTGTCATCTCCTGATCAAACGATGCAGCAATGCTGGGTGATCCTGCCTCCACAAAGTTGTGCACAATGGTCGTCACTTGCAGGCACTGCTGGCTGGATGAGTGTTGATAGTGGGTGACAAATTGGACGAGACCACATGAACCTGGCTGGAGAGCCTGACTAGCGGGTGTGACGACTTTAAGGTAGACCACAATGGACGTTTGCAGAGTGATACAGTTTAGCTTCCATGCCAGTGTTTGGCCAATACTGATCTTGGTCTCGCCCACACAAGCCGACTTTTCGCCAGCAGATATGGCATGTGAAACAACCCAAAAGACTAGCTAGGTTGCACTAGGAAGCAGCGACTACTAGAGATGTGAAGTAGGAGACTAGGAGTCATATCTTAAGAATGTCTTGTGAGGAACACTCCAAGAGGACTTGACTGGGGTTGACCAGCGAGTCCCTTGGGTTTATATAGACGTTAGGTTGTATGTACATGATGTGGTCGTATCTACGATCTACTACTATATATAGACTAGGGGTATAACCCAGGGCATAGGGTGGCCGTAGGGTAGAGGGTTCGTGGAACAGCCATAAGGCTGTGGAGCGGAGATTAATAGATAAGGTGAAATGGAAGCCATGGTGTGCAACACGCTGTGGCTGAAATGGAAGGGAAGCATGCACAGCACAGAAATGAATGAGAAGCAAACCATGAGGCAAACTCTGTTCATCTGGGTTTGAACATTATAATATTGTACACATGACCAAACACTGAGGCGTGGGAATGTGGACTTAGAATCGTAGCGCGTTGAGCACTTAGTGAATGACGAGTGCTTAGAGGTCAATAGCCTTGGGTAAGGGAACGTAGTGACTTGAGCATGGTCATTGGGCGTTGTAAACGCTTATATAATAGGGGCAAAAAGTATACCCCTGTAACACTATCCCCCCTTTAATGATCGAACTCCAGGCGATCATAGGTAAGGATTAAAGAGCCATAGGTCTTGAGCAAAGACCATTGTGAGGTTACGCACAGCATTGGGGTTGAGCATGTGGAACTCGTGGATTGCATCCTGTTCCCACATGCGGTTGTCTATGGTGTATCCACACCAGTGGATAAGGTATTCAAGCTTCCTGCGCTTGAGACATGAGTCGACGATATAGTCGACTTCGTAAATTTCGTCACGTTCATCGGTGGCGTGCACTGGTCCTGGCCGAGTGACTGGCTGCCCTTCAAGGGGTTCATGATAAGGTTTAACCCTGGAAATGTTCACAGGATTGTGAATTTTTAGGGATCGGGGGAGCCATAGTCTAACAGTGTTAGATCCGATCATTTCTTCCACAGGGTATGGTCCGAGCCATTTTTCCGTGAGTTTCTTGGATTGGCGTGTAAGACGGAGGTTTTCCATTGCTAGCCAAACTTTATCACCAGGCTTGTAAACAGGGGCTGGGGTGTGGTGTTTATTTGCTTGGGTACGCATGTGTTCCCTTGCCTTTTCTAGGTTAGCACGAGTTTTGTCTAGAGTGTCATGCATGACATTGGCGAAGTTCTCGGACGCTGGGGCTTTGGAAGATCCTGGTTCAATACCCATCCTGGGGGCGTAGGATTTCGTTACTTCAAATGGGGACTTCTTGGAAGAAGCAGAGATTTTTGAATTATAGGAGAATTGGGCAATGGGTAACCAGGCAGCCCAAGTGTTTTGCCACTCATTGCAATATAATCGGAGATACTGCTGGATATCCCAATTCATTCGTTCAGTTTGCCCGTCCGTTTGCGGGTGGTATGCGGTGGACATCTTGCTAGAGATGCTGAGGCGTTTATATATGTCTTGGAAGACATGTGATGCGAACTGAGGTCTACGGTCGGAGACAATAGATTTGGGAAGTCCATGATGCTTCCAAATGTTGTGTAGGAATAGTTTAGCCATATCCAGGGCTGAAACATTTTTTGTACACGGGGTGAAGGATGCTTCTTTAGAGAAGTGGTCAATGACTACCATAATTGAATTGAAGCCAGATGATTCAGGTAGATCCATGGTGAAGTCGACGGTTATGTCCTGCCATGGTCCCGCTGGGACTGGAAGGGGTTGTAGTTCTCCGTGAGGAGGATGGTTAGATCCCTTCATACGTGCGCATTGGTCACATTGAGTGACGTAATCTTTAACATATTTGGCTAGATGAGGCCAAATGTAGAACCATTTGACGAGTTCAAGGGTTTTCTCATATCCGGGGTGTCCAGCCAGAGGTAGATCGTGAGAGGCTCGCAGGATAGTGAGATGGAGATCTGAGTTGTTTGGGACAAAGATTTGATCATGTATGTAGATAAGCCCATTATCAATACGGGCGGACTCATGTTGTTCACATACTTCGTGAACCGTAGACTCATTCAAAAGTGCCGTCTTAGCACGAATAAGGGAAAGAAGTTCATCCCCATCATCCTGGATTTGGATATGGCCTTGTTGGGGCATAGCCTGGATTCGTCTGGGGTCTATTAACATAATGCCCTTGTTGTTGTTCTCGACTCCTTGGGCGTGGTCAGGGCGACGGCTTAGTGCGACGGCCTTTGTGTTGGTAGCTCCAGGCTTGTAGCAGAATAGGTAATTGAACTGGGTCAGGTATTGTGCCTAACGTGCTTGTCAGCGGTTCAAGTTTTGTGATTGCATGAAGTAGGATAGATTGGCATGATCATTCCATACTTCGAATTGGTATTTTGTGCCTTCTAGATAGTGGCGCCATATCTTGAGCGATCGGATAATGCTCAGCATTTCCTTATTGCAGACTGGGTAATTCCACTCAGCAGGTGTCATTGAGTGTGATGCAAAGGCGACAGGGTGCCATTTGTCATCTTTGAGAATGGAGAGCACTGCTCCTGTAGCATAATCTGATGCGTCCGTTTCCAGATGGAATTTGCAATTGTTGTCCAGGTAGGCCAGTATTGGCACTTCTGTAAAGGCTTTCTTTAGCATATCAAATGCCTTTTGTTGTGGTTTTTCCCATCAGAAGGTGGCGTCTCCTTTTAGGAGGTCATTCAGGGGTCGTGCCATCTGGGAGTAATCTTTGATGAATCTCCGGTAGAAGTTGGCAAGCCCTAAGAATGAGCAAATGTGCTTGATTGTGGATGGGACAGGCCATTTCAAAATGGCTTCCACCTTTTCCATGTCCATCTTGATGCCATCTACTCCCACGGTCATTCCAAGGAATTCTACCTCTTTGACAGAGAAGAAGCATTTTTCTGGTTTGATGAATAAGTCATTTTCTTGTAGGTGACGGAGGACTTCTAGCACGATTCGATCGTGTTCCTCTTGGTTGTCTGTTTTGGTAAATATCATTATGTCATCAATGTAAACAATGACAACATTGTCCATATCGGCAAAGATTTCGTTGACCATTGTTTGAAATGTGGCCGGCAAGTTACAAAGGCCGAAATACATAATGATAGGCTCGAAGGCGCCTCAGTGACATATGAAGGTGGCCTTCCATTCATCGCCTTCTTTGATTTGTATGTTGTTGTACCCCCATCGGAGGTCCATCTTGGTGAAGAGCTTAGCTCCTTTTAGTTTATCTACGAGCTGTGCGATCAACGGTAGTGGGTAGTTGTTTTTGACTGTGTGTTCGTTTAGATAATGGTAATCTTATACCATCCGCTTTTTGCCATCCTTCTTTGGGACAAAGAAGACGGGGGAGGTTTGTTCCAATTTGGAGGGTTGGATGTACCCTTTTCGTAATTGGTCATCCATGAAGGCAGATACTTCTTCCTGCTCTGTGGGTGAAAGGGGAATCAATCTACCCTTCTTGGGTTTGTACATCTCTTTTAGGTCAATTGTGTGATCCCATGGTTTCCTGACTGGGATCCGTTCCGATTCCTTTTTATGAAAGACATCGATGAATTCGTGGTACTGCTTCGGGACTAGCCCTTCGGCAGTTTCCTTCGGTTCAGGTTCCATCTTTGACTTCTTTTCCTCTAGGGTGCGGATTGTTTCGTAAACCTGATATTGGATATCTTCTTCCTTTTTGATAATGCGGAGGAAGAGGGCCTTGTCTTGCAAGGTGTGACAGTGGCATGGGCAGCGGTTTAACTTGACCATGCCAGTTGTCCAATCGATATCAGGGTTGTGGTGCTTCAGCCATGAGTATCCCAGGATGAAGTCATTCTTCCCTAGGTCAGTTGCTTCCACAGTGATCCTTTCCTGATGTCCTTTGAAATCTATAATGATATCGGTGGCATGAGTAATACTGCCAGCCAAGTTTTTGGTGCCGTCCACATTGTAGACAGGGATAGGGCGTTTAAGTGGGGTAAGCGGAATCCCATTCCGTTTTGCCCATGAGATGTTGATAAACATGGTGTTGGCTCCGCTGTCTAAGAGGGCTTCTGCCGTGGTCCATGCCTTGTCGTTCTTGTGCGGCAAGATCCTTATCTTCATGTTGATCTCTCGTGTGGGCTGCATGTTTCGAACGAAGATGTCGTGGACTGGGATTTGTGATGGTGATGTAATGGAGGAATTAAGCCCAGGCATGACATCCCTGGCGAGCTTCCCTTGGGAAGGCCCCTCTGATGGTGAAAGAGAAAATTCTGAATCTGTTGAAGAGTCAGAGGAGTCCGTATCAGTGTCCGATTCTACATTTGAATCCATATTGTAATTGTCCATTGTAGAAAGAATACTAAACCTGTTCGGGGGCGTAGCCGTTGGAGACCCAGTACTCCATGGGCTTAGGCTTTTCCTGATTTGAAATAGTCAGCGGCTTCCACCTTGCTCATCTTGGCGATCTTGGCTCGCCAGTCCAAGTCTTCCTTTCCTGGCGCTTTCTCTTGCACCTTCTTCAATAGTTTTTTGACTTTTCGGTTGAGTGCTTCTTGCATCTCCAGGGAGAGGAGATCTTCTTCGGAGTCCAAATCCTTCTGCCTGGATCAGATCTTCCTTTCTGGGCCTTTGCCCTTGTTCTTTTTACAGGACGGCTTGTGATCGCCGCCCAACCATTTGCATTCGTGTTACAGGTCTACATTATAACCCCTATTCTTGTGCAATCTAGCGCTTGACTGCGCTCATGACTAAGTAGCTTGATGCTACACTTTACTAGGATCCATAGGACCACTAGTGCCACTAGATGCTCGATGCGATCCAGTCACTATGTCCTCTGATCTTATCTTATCGGCATAGGCTAGCCCTACCGATTGAACACATTACACGAGGTATTGTATACACTCATTTACTTTATTATAGAGTTCACAATTGGATCTGCGATCCAATCTCGCACATATGCTCAGGGGCTAATACCCTCTGACCATGATCGCATGTGCTACGTGCATGTACTCACTTCCATTCCACATTGCCTCAATGGCTATGTGTATACTTCCATTCTACATGCGTTGCATGCATGTTATACCCTCCTCCATTCCTATTTATGAACCCTTAGACCGTATCTTCTGATTTACTATTTATCATATGGACTATTAGTATATCTATTAGATCTACTGTACACGGGTGTACATAGAGTAGATTGTATATAAAGCAAGGCGACTAGCTGGACGTCCTCCGGTCTAGTTCACCTTGAAGTCTTCCCCAAAGCTTCAGGCGAGCTCTCGGGCATACTCCGCCCTTGACTCACAAAGTCCCATTCATCTACCTAGACGGTAGATACCCGACATAGGATCTAGCTAGGAGTTCATTAATGACTCAGGGGCTACTACACCCCCTAGATTTTGGGTTGTTTCAATGCGGGGCAGGTGATCTTTGGGCTTTTACAGTCCCAGATCCCATGCCCTGTCTTTTTGCAGTTGAAGCATTTTAGGGTGCTTCCCCTTTTGTCGGTTGCAGACATGTCCATCACATTTGGGTCCTTCCATTGCTTGGTCATGGACGTGGTGTCCTTCCATACTCGGCTTTTGCCAGTGAGGAAGTTGATCAACTCCGAATTATCTCCTTGCGGTGGGCCTTGGTGCGGAGGAGGTGGATGGCATGTTTGGGGTCCACCCCCAATCTGTCAAATTTGGTTTGCCAGGCGATGAGGAAGTCGTCTATCCTCATTCGTCCCTGGGTGAGGTCTTCCAGCTTCTGGGTATTCCAGATTTGCTGGTTCGATGTTCGGAACAGAGATTTAATCTCCGTTTCCATGGTATTCCATGAATACCCCTTGTTTGGGTCATAGAGCCAACCCAGGCGTATTTGGGCGAAGTTGCCCACCTTTTGTCCCTTGAGTCGGGAGAGGATGGCGGCAACTGTGTGAGAAGAGGCAGGGAATGGTCTTCGAATTAACTTGAAGCCATCCCTGCATTCTGGCCCACCATTTTTCGAACTTGGCGTAACTCCTGTCATATGATTGGGGGTCCGCAAATATTTCAACTTTGGAGGAGGTGCCGACCTGCGTTGATGTGGCAGTGGTAGTGGCAGTGGCGGTACCCTGAGCCTGCAGGGCAACCAATTGAATGTTGAGGGCTTTAATGTCATTGTTAGCAGTCTCTAACCACTTGACGGCCCTGTCTGCTTTTGTCTTCTGAGCTTGAAGCTCGGTTTCGGATTGGGTGAGGCGTGCCTCTACTGAATTGTGTGCGTTTATCATCATGAGTGAAACAACCCTAAGAGTACTAGGTTGCACTAGGCTCAGCGACTAAGAGAAGTGTAGACTGAGTTGTATCTTAGAAGAGGGGAACTCTCCAAGAGGACTTGACTGGGGATACCAGGCAAGACCCTTG
>JBBPLR010000938.1:0-11442 GCA_038089915.1 Sutorius australiensis
TTGCTGCCTACATGAGGTGTGGCAGAATGGAAGATCATACATGCCTTCAAGGCATGGTGAGGCAGTGGCCTCATGTTAGACATGAGGGATTCCAGATCCCTAAGATCAGATGAGATCTGATCTAGATCAGTGATGCCATGTGCATCCTGAATTCTATAATAATGTCAACAATGGTAATCAATACCATGTGACTGATAAGATAATCAGTCCTGCTGATAAGATAATAGACTTAGTGACTGGAATGTGCTTGCACATCTAAGTGGCACTAGGAGTCTTAGAGCTTTGAGTAAGGCATCAAGCCTTCTTGTAGAGCATCTAGCCCTTGCTTAGGGGTGTCTAACCCGAATATAGGGGCTTTAGAATGGCGCTAAAATCGACCTGTAACACACTGCCACCCTCTTCATCAATGTCGAGGGCATAACCCATAAAACCCTGTTCCATGTCATCTATTGTGGAAAGGAGAATGTCATCCTTGGACACCCATGGCTCACCATGGCCAACCCCTAGATCGATTGGACTTACCACACCCTATCCATCGATGAAACCTTGGATCAATCCAAAGACCTGTACTATCTCCATACCGCCGATCTCAAACAGCACAATCAGTACATGGAACACTGGCATACCCACTGACACGTCAATGTAGACCCCATATGGGACAAACACCTATACTCGTATCTAAGCTCCAACCCAGGCAAGGACATAAAACCTGCCAGAGCAGAGATCTACTCCTCACTCACCATAAAAAACTATAACCTGAACCAAGTCACTGTAGGGTCCAGGATCATCCCCTGTGCCCAAGTCAGAACCACCACAGCAACTGAACTTGCCATCAAATCGAAAGCAAAGAAACCAAAAATAGAGCTCCTGATAGAATACCAACAATTCGCTAAAGTCTTCTCTAAAGAAGCAAATGACCACGTACCACTGTCACGACCATACGATCATGCAATTGAACTCAATGACACCTTCACCCCAAAGATTGCCAAGGTATACCCCTTGAACCCCCATGAACAAAAAGCCACTGAGGAATTCTTAGAGGAAAACCTTGTGTTAGGAAAAATCTGACCTTCAAACTCCCCACAAGCATCACCCTTCTTTTTCATCAAGAAAAAGGATGGAAAACTTAGACCATGCCAGGACTACTGGTATCTTAACCAACATACCATCCAAGACGCCTACCCACTACCTCTCATCTCAGACCTTACCAACAAACTCAAAGATGCTTGTCGCTTCACCAAGTTTGACGTTCGATGGGGTTACAACAATGTCTGCATCAAAGACAGACACCAATGGAAAGCTGCCTTTATCACCCATAAGGGCTTATTCGAACCCACTGTGATGTTCTTTGGACTCACAAACTCCTCCACCACCTTCCAACGATTCATGAACGATTCATTCTGAGATATGATTGTGGAAGGATGGCTTGTCATCTATATGGATGATCTCCTGATCTTTTCTCCCGACAACCCAACCCATGTCAAGAGGACAAAGAGGGTACTCCAATGAATGGAAGAACTCGACCTCCACCTTAAATTGGAGAAATGCTCATTTGCCATGTCCAAAACCGAATACCTTGTAATGATCATTAAACCAGGATCCATCGCAATGGACCCCATTAAACTTGACAGAATCAAGGACTGGCCTACACCCACCAAAGTCCACAATGTCCGATCCTTCCTGGGCTTTGCCAACTTCTACTGGAAGTTCATTCCCCACTTCTCAGACATGGCACAACCCCTCTTAGATCTCACCAAAAAGGACCATCCATGGGCATGGACTCCAGCATGCCAGACAAGTTTTGAAAACCTCAAAAACACATTCATGACACAACCCATCCTCATGATCCCTGATCACTCCCAACCATTCACAATCTCCACCGATGCATCAGGACAAGCATCTGGCACTGTCCTCCTCCAACCCGACATCAATGGAGACTGGAAACCTTGTGCTTACCTCTCTCAAACGTTCTTGGACGCAGAACAAAACTACAATGTCTATGATCGGGAACTCCTCACAATCATGCGTGCGCTTACAGCATGGCGACATTACCTCCATGGGGCAAGCTATCCAGTCGAGGTTTTTATGGATCACAAAAACCTCCTCTACTTCAAGGCACCCCACAAACTTAACTGACGACAAGCATGATGGCTGCTGGACCTGGCAGACTTTGACCTTCGCCTGACCCATATCCCAGGATCACAACTCTTTGCTCCAGATGCCCTCTCACATCATCCCAATCATATTACCTCCACCACTGATGACAACTGTGATGTCATGCTACTCCCTGACTCCATGTTTGTCAACCTCATTGATGCTGGCCTCGCAGCTCACATCGAAACTGCATCTCACAACAACACCACATTCCTCGCGGCAATGGCTGCTCTCACAGGCGACACCCCCACACCACTAAGATCTTGCCTCACTGATTGGCAATACTGCGATGGTGTCCTCATGTACCACGGCCGTGTCTACGTCCCTCCTGACGACAACCTTCGCTGCACCATCCTTCACCGATGCCACAATCATCAATCTGCAGGACATCCAGGGTTCCTTAAAACCCGCCAACTTGTCTCCCAACAATTCTACTGGCCAGGCCCTGTGTCCTATGTCTGCCAATATGTCACTGGTTGTGCCATATGCCAACAACACAAGACAAACATGCATCCCACCTCACCACCCATCAACCCCATCCTGTCCACGGCACACTGCCCATTCCAACAAATCTCCTGTGATCTCATCACCAACCTCCCTCCCAGTTCTGGTTTTGACTCACTCTTGGTCGTGGTAGACCATGGCCTTATGAAGGGGGTAGTTCTTTGCCCCACAACAAAAACTGTAACAGCCAAGGGAGTTGCCGAACTATTTTTCCACAACATCTTCCAAAGATTCAGCCTCTATTCCAACATCATATCTGATTGGGGCCCCCAATTCACCTCAGCATTCACACGAGAATTGGCTAAACTCCTGAAATATGACCTCTCCCTGTCTACCGCTTACCACCCACAGACAGATGGCAAGACAGAACAGGTCAATCAGGAAGTAGAAACATACCTGAGGATCTTCTGCAGAACAAACCTGCAATCCTGGGCAGAACACATCACCCATGCCAAGTTTGCCCACAATCACCAACCCCACTCAGTCACAGGCAAATCCTTGTTCATGCTCCTGATGGGATATGAACCCATAGCCCTACCCAAAACAATCCTGTCATTGGGACTACCCACCATCAACAAGCATCTCCAAAACCTTAAGGAAGCCTGCAAGGAAGCCCTCACAGCCCATGACCTAGCCAGACAACGGATGGCCACCTGGAACCATAAACCCTTCACCCCATTTAAAATAGGAACCAAGGTCTGGCTCAAGGCAAAGAATCTGAAATGATCAAATACCCATCAAAAGTTCTTGGCCAAACGCGAAGGACCCTTTACCATTACAAAGGTCCTATCCCCATTGATATATCAACTCCGCCTTCTGCAAACGTGGAAGATCCACAACACATTCCATGCCTCACTCCTCTCCCCATACTCTGAAAACGAAATTCACGGAAAAAACTTTGCCGCTATGATTCAAGGGGAAGAAGAATATGAAATTGAAACCATTTTAAAACACAAACAGACACCCGCAGGCTTCTCCTTCCTGATCCAATGGAAAGGCTACTCTGCAGAAGATGACTCATGGGTCCCAGAATGGAACTTGAAAAACGCCAAGTCCGACCTCAATGCATATAAAAAACAATATCCCACAACCTTCTCCCTCAGCTCATCACCCACTCATACCACCACCAACCATGCAGACATCCGCCAGAACTGTTGACACTGAAGACTCTATCTCCACCATCTCCTCCATGCTGGACTCTACCCTTGTCAATTCTCCTTTTATTTCCACAGATGACATCCCCATCCTAGATGAAACCGACAATGCTTCCACTACCACAGAACCTGGATGGGATGTATGTCCCCCCACTCCTGTCTCCATAGCCTCCACAACCAGCAACCCCATCCTACCTGTACCCCGCTTCATGGAGTCTGTTGATCTACCTCTGTTTGCCCACAATGTCTGCAATGATTTCCTGACATCGATTACATCAATCTCCTGAACAACTTCGTCCACGACCCCCACTTAGCCACCCCAGTTGAGGCCCATCTCAACATCAGGTCTCCCTTTCTCGTCCTCTACCAGGCCTTCCTCCAAGCGGGATGACTGTCCTGAATTGTTCCCCTCCTTCTCAACCGCCCTGATGCCAACGTCGACTTCATTTGCACCTATTTACAGGACATTTCCGAGGAGCTCCATGGAGCCCTTAACACCCTCGCCTATCAAACAGAGTTCAGAGAATTCCTCCAACAGATCAACCACTACATCCAGGATCTGGCCCATGCACATGACTTACCCCTGCCAGTTATCCACAGACGAAGCCACTCTCACCTGACTGCGTTGTCATCACCTGTATCCCCAGAGGAAGCCCATGCCATTGACCAAGCCCAAGCACGATGGGTTGAGGAACAAAGCAACGATCCACTCACCTCTTCCCATCCGCACTGGCACAAAAGATGCTTCCACTGCAGATGACTTGGACACATATGCATCTGGTGCCCTGTCTACCAGTGCCCCACTTGTCTATGCTGGGCTCCTGGCCATATTCAACGCCACTGCCCACTCGCTAGGAACCCACCTCGTCAGACCTCAACATCCTCCTCCTCTTCAGGACACTCTCCCACATCATCTAGATCTCGTTGCTTGCATAACACAGATCCAGGACCCCCTTGGACTCCAATCTACACTAGGGTTGCAGGCTTACACGCCAGGGTTCCCCTCACCCACAGACCACAACCCCTTCATCGAACCTACGCATTTGCCTATGAAGCAAGCTAACCCGTAGGGTGTCTGCTATGGGAGTCGAGTCGAGTGGACGGGGGACGGCGAGGAGCCTAACGGGGTGAGACTCGCGATGACGTAAAGTCAATGGTCGGCGGTTAAGCCTGCTGTCAGGTTCGACGAGCATAGTAGCTCACTGACCAGCCTCAATTGTACACTGTTGTGTAGAACGAGTGAGGGGGTAAGATTGTCAAGACTGAGGACTTAAGGTCTCAGTCGTCCTACTTATATACTGTATACATGCTGTGCTAGGGTAAGGGTTCGGGTAGCCCTGGGTACAGGGTTGGTAAAGGGTAAGGGCCTAGGGCTAGGGTATAGCCCAGGGTAGAGGGCTCTCATAGGGCACAGGGTTAGTCGTGAGAATAATAAGATCGTGACCGTTACAGCCTAGCTCAACCAATCCTTTATTGACGACAATGAAGACGACCCCTGGAATGATGAAGCATATGCCAACATCACCAGGTCTCACATCCTAGGAGTGTTTGACTGAAAAACTACCACATGGACTTGGTAAATAACCAGGGGGTAATGTTACAACTTGCCCTTTTTTTCTTTTCTTACATAATTCATCCCCATGAACTCATTTCCTTTTCCAATTGCTGACATGATCATTCCATAACATTCCACTTCATTCCACTTGCTCAGTCAGCAATTGTTCCATCACAATCCGTGACATTCCATGTAGCTACCATTTCCAGCCTACTTCCTTTTACAGTATTTGTCTCTGTTTGGTTCCCTTAGGTATATATACCTGGCTCAGCCATGTATATTTCCTAAGTAGTTTCTCCCTTCTACTCTCACCACACCTCAAGTACAACTACCAAATCTTACCACTTTCCTCTTGACCTTCTCGCTTGACCTTAAGTAACCCTTAAGCATCTTACCTCGAACTTGACCTATGCCCAGCTGTAGCATCATTATCTTGACTAGGCTTGAGACTGTTGTCTCAACCCTATACCCAGACTCAGGCTAGAGTTCGTCACTCTTGTCTGTTCCTCATTGTTGGACTGTTTGTCCAACTCCTCAAACCCTTGAAGGGCTACACCCAATCCTACCCGGACCAGGTGTAACAGAACGCACACATCACAACCAACTCCTATTGGATCTCTCTTCCAACGTCATTATCAATTCACCACAAGTACCTGGTGGTTTTACCACATTGATTCCTGTCAGAGTCCCTGGTTTCCTTGGCAATCTGTCACTGGACCTTGGACCGCTTTTGCCCTTAACTCCAATAGCATCACCTGAAACCAGGAGTTTTTCTTGGCAGCTCCCTTTTATCGAAGAAGGATCACCAGGATCTTCACCCACCCCTTCACAAAGTACTCCTTTAACTGTGCTTACATCCCCTTTAGCATTTCCCTCTTCTTGGAATTCCACTCCTATATCCGAACCAGACTCAGACTTTTCTACTCCTACCCCTTCCGTTGCCACTAACCGCCCACAGAATTGGAATATTGCAATGGCCAATCAACCTGTATTCCACATGCCTCTTTCAGGCACCCAAAACACTCCAAAATTCAACAGCAAATCTCCATCACAGTTGCCTCAGTACTTTGAAGACATATAGCAGATCTGCGATCAAGCTGGACTAGATGATGCTGGGACTATTAAAGCCACTATCAAATATGTGGATCTCAATGAAGCCAAGGTTTGGGAAACCTTACCAGAGGCTAATGCTGCACTTCCAGACTGGAATAATTTCACCGACACAGTCAAAATGTTATATCCCAGATGTTCAGGTACTGACCAATTTTGTTGAGCAGACATACAGCACCTCATTGAGGATTATCAAAAGAAACAGATGCACAGCCAGGATGACCTGGGAGAATATACTCGAAAATTCACTAAAGTATCTGCTATATTGATTGCTAACTGCAAACTTTCTGATATGGAGAGGGATATGATCTTTCTAGCAGGTTTTCTGCCTGCTCTTGGAGACCGGATTCATCACCAGTTAGTGATTGTCCAACCAGACATTCATCCGAATGACCCTTATCTGATGAAAGAAGTTATAGCAGCAGCAAAATTCCTATTATCCAGATCCACGCTGCATGCTACCTACTCAATGTCCACTTCGGATATCTTACTGACCGCACATCCACCTCACCAACATCAACATATCACATGGGACCTCCCCCCACATTAAACCCAGCTCCAGCTGCCAAAGTCGAATCTCATGTTCACACCCGAATGGGTCCATTCTGTGGATTCTGCGCAGTAAGCAGGCACTATACAAGGGACTGTCTCCTCTGCCAAGAGTATGTTAACTTGGGTAAAGCAAGTAGGGGCACAAATGGTAGAATCTACCTGCTGGATGGCTCTGCTATTCTGCGTATACCCAATTGTCGCTGTCTCCAAGAGGCGATTGATTATGTCGCACAACAAGCTGCTTCCGCCTCGAACCCTTCTGCCTCGACTTCTTCCACTTCTGCTGCTCTGGCTTCTAGCACTTTTAAGAAGGATCCTCCTCCGCACATGTCCACTAACATCCTATCAACTTCTTATATGAGTACCCCAGCTGTACTCGACCTCGATCCTTCTGCATTCGTCTCAACCATCACTTATCCAGGCTATGAATCTGATCTGGAAGTAGATCTTCCAGATTTCCAACCCTATGTTGCTCAGGCTTGGGCTGCATTTCAAGCAGATCGCACGACGAAAGACAAGGGAAAAAGAGTTAGGTTTGATGGAGTACAGGTTCCACCCCAGAAAACAACCCTGGATACTTGACCTGCTCCAGTATCAACCCCAAATTCCCGATCTGCTAGTGTACCAACTTTGAATTCTCATGTGGCTACTGTATCTGAGGAGACGGAAGTTCTCTCCCCCAAGCTTCAGAATGCCTCAAAAACAACATCATCAACATCTTCTACTGCATCCAGCAATACTACCACTCCAGCATCTGCTAACCCTTCCAGTCCTTCCAGAAATGCCTTGCTGCACACGGGTTTTGGCAATGGGCCATCCGCATATCCAGGTTCCAATCAATTTAGATATTCCTTCCCTCTGGAAGATGAATCAGCACCAAAACAAGTACTAGATCGGATTCTGGATACAAGTATACCAGTTCTGGTCAAGGATCTCTTCGCTGTCTCACCCGAGTTCTGTAAACAATTCCATGAAATAACTGCGATGAAACAAGTATGTGGTCCACCTACTAAAACTGTACAGGTTAATGAGTTATCTGGACAAGACCCGTCCTCAGTTAGCTGCAAATTTGGACACAAGATGCTCCAGAACGAGGATGGACTTCTGGTCGCACACCATGACCTTCTGTTGTGTGCTCTGGACACCAAAGTCAGCCTGTCCAGGTATTCTATTACAGGTGTTCTGGATTCCGGATCCTCAATAGTTGCTATGCCAAAATGTATTTGGCAAGAACTGGGACTTCCAGTTTGATCCAATCATGTTATGCACATGTCCTCCGCGAATGCCAGCATGGACACCACCATCAATGTTCTAGAAAATATGGCGCTCGATTTTGGAGCCAGAGAAGTCATAGTTCAGGTCCAGATCCTGGCCCAAGCCAACTTCGACTTACTCCTAGGATGACCATTCCATTGCCTTATGAGCGCTACCACTGAAGATTTCCCGGATGGATCACAAACTATCACTCTGTGCGATCCGAACTCTGGAAAACAATATGCTCTACCAACCAAAGCCTGGTCGGAAGGTTGTCCACTCTGTCAGGAGCATAAACACTGTAATAACCACCAATCTGTTGTTGAAATGGATTTGAATTTTTGAGTTTCGATGATCCACCTAATGGTTGGGGAGATTCCACAATCCCTTACAATTCCTCCTCTTCTTCCTTTGCCACTTCTGCCTCTGCCTTATCCATTTCTTCAGTTTCCACTTTATCTTTTGTGTCTGCTTATCCGATTCCTTCCAAACATTATTCCTTCTTGTCTTCCACTCAATCCATGCTTCATCCAGATTCTGTTTCAGCGGTTTCTGCAAACTATTCCTATGATATGAAGTCTCATTCTTTGGCTTACAAGCTGGTTGCAAAGAAGGTTCATTCCATTGTAGCCCCTATGGGTGAAGAGTTTTGCATCATGCGTTCTCTTCCAGATGATCCGCTCGCCAGACTAAAACCTCTTCCAATTCATCTCCCAGATTTTGTTCCAGGAAAACGATTTACACAAGAACATGCTGATGCTTTAGATCTCAATCTGGCAAAATGGCTCTGGCCAGAAGAAGTGAAAATCCTCCACTGGCTTCTTCAAGAGCATGAAATGGCTTTTGCTTGGATTCCTACCAAGTGAGGTTGCCTCGATGAATGCTATTTCCCTCCAGTAAATATTCCAACAGTTCCACATACTCCTTGGGCACTCTGCAATATTCTGGTTCCACCCACTATGTGGTCCAGTGCTATTCAAATTATCAAAGATCGCATCACATCCAGAGTTTATGAACTGTCTACAGCTGCATACTGCTCATGCTGGTTTTGTATCCTCAAACAAGATGGGAAATCACTCTGGTTGGTGCATGACCTCCAACCCCTGAATGGTGTCACTATCCGAGACGCCTCTACACCTCCGTTTGTCGAACACTTCACTGAGTCCTTTGCAGGATTTGCAGTATATGGCATGATGGATCTATTTGCTGGATATGACCAGCATCCGTTGCATCCGGAATCTTGGGATCTCACTACTTTCAACAGTCTGCTTGGTCTGCATCGGTTGACTACTGTCCCTATGGAATATATGAATGTGGTACAAATCTATCAGGCTGATATGGCATTTATCTTACAGGACAAAATCCCTCACCATACTTACCCATTTATCAATGACCTTCTGGTTAAATCACTCACCACCCAATATCAAAACCCAGATGGTTCATATGAAACCATGCCAGACAATTCTAAAATTTGCAGGTTTATCTGGGAACATCTCCTCATTGTTCACCGGATTCTACAGTGCCTCCAGAATGTCAGAGCTATAGTTTCTGCTAAAAAGTTTATTCTTGCTACTCCAGACACTACTGTCGTTAGACACAAGTGTACCTTTGAGGGCTGGATCCCTCATGAGAATAAGGTGCAAAAGATCCACGATTGGCCGGAATGCGAGACTCTCACACATGTCTGTGGTTTTCTTGGTGTCTGTGGTGTTCTCTGGATTTTTATCCACAGTTTTGCTACCATTGCTTGTCTGCTTGTTAACCTAACCTGCAAAGGTGTCCCCTTTGAATGGGGGGAGCCTCAGCATATTGCTATGCAGACCCTCAAAGATGTGATTATCAATTTTCCAGCACTCCATCACCTGGATTATGAATCCAGACGGGAAATCATCCTTGCCATCAATACTTCGCTGATCATGGTTGGATACATTCTCTCATAAGAAGGAGAGAACAGAAAACGTTATCTGAACCGATTCGGTTCTCTCATCCTCATGGAAGTACAGAGCTGCTATTCCCAAGCAAAACTAGAGCTTTTCAGACTATTTCACACTTTGTGCATGGTCCGCATTTTTATTTTTGGTGTGGCTAACTTTACAGTTGAGATGGATGCCAAGTATGTCAAGGGTATGATCAATAACCCAGACTTACAACCTAATGTGACCATCAATCGATGGATTGCAGGTATTCTTCTCTTTAATTTTCGCCTCATTCATGTGCTGGCAGCTCAGCATACTGGTGCTGATGGCCTTTCTTGTTGTCCACCATCCAAGAACAATCCTCTGGAAGAGGATTATGTCAAGGATTGGCTGGATTGATCTTATTCATTTGCGATTTCGCTCCTAAACAACCACTTCTCTCCATCTCGCACTGCTTACTTCTCTAGGTTGCTGTGAAAATCATGTGCTATCACTGCTACCTATCCACTATATGTCTCCGCCACTTCCGCTGTCTCAGATTCAACTTCCTCTGATCTGGACTCATCTTCCACACATCCAACACTTCCGTGTTCCACTAAAGCTCTTGCTAAAGAAGCTCAGATTGCTCAGATTTGTGAATTCCTCGACACTTGTTTCCGTCCTCCAGACATTTCGGACTCGGATTTCCAGTCCTTTGTCAATGCAGCTACCCGATTCTTCATCCACAACGGGTCTCTCTTCCATTGAGAGCCTCATGGCCATCATCAGTTGGTAGTTCCAGCAGAACATCATCTCCAACTCATTTTGGAGGCTCATGATGACCTCGGACACAAAGGTGTCTTTTCAGTCTGGACACATTGTAGAGAGCTACAACTCTCTAGGTTCGTATCCTGGGTTTTTACAGCATTCCTCAAGCATCCATCCATAGTCTCAAGTCCATCTGAGGAGTATCCGGGTGACCTTATACACTTGGTACATGTCTGGACCTCCTTCCGATGTTTTCTGCTTATCTGGTTGGTCTGGATTTCCTTCCGGACATGATGCAGATACCCTTCCGGGGTTCAGACTAGCGGTTTTCGCTTTGAAACCAGTCGGACTATTACTTTGTCCTTCACAGACATTCTCATGTGTTTCAACACCCCTTTTTGGTTACTTTACATGTGCTACGCTGTCTCTATAGCTACAGTCCCAGGCATACCTGGACTATAAAGTCTGTAGGATGGCTAGTTTTGAATAACTAAGT
>JBBPLR010000939.1:0-11414 GCA_038089915.1 Sutorius australiensis
TGAAGAATTAGATTACTAATATGATTATGTCATCATAACATAATCATTATATAATCATATTTTGGTTATATTATAGTTTTGACATGATTAGTTATCATGTCCTAGTCTGTGACATCCTGTCACAGTCTATCAGGTCTGGAAAGTGCTGGGGATTTTATTTGGTAACAAGGTTGATTTGCTGATGACTGGGAAATCCAACAGATGGATGTCAAAGGAGCATACCTAAATGGAAAGCTCAAAGAGAATATCTATATGGAACAACCCCAGGGCTACAATGATGGTACATCTCAATTATGTCACCTGATAAAAACTCTCTATGGACTAAAACAGTCCAGCCAAGAATGGAATGAGGAGCTTGATACAAAGCTCAGTGAAATAAGATTCATATGTCTTCACAGTGATCCCTGTGTCTATGTATGGCGTGATGGGGATTCCAATGAAATAATAACAGTATGGGTCGATGACCTCCTACTGTTTATGAACAGTAAGGAAAAGATGGTCAAACTAAAGAATGACCTACAGAAGTTATTTGAGATCACTGATCTAGGTGACCCAAATAAACTTGTTAGGCTAGAAATTACACAAGATTGAGAACAGGGAACACTAACCATCCAACAAACACAGTACATCGAAAGTCTACTCAAAAAGTACCTGATGCATGATGGCAGCACAGTGTCCACCCCACTTGATCCAAATGTAAAACTTGAGCCATGCGAACCAAGTGCTGAGCCAGTATCCCCATATGGGAACTATGCATCACTTACAGGATTGCTTATGTATGCTGCTATTGGCACCTGTCCTGATATTGCATACACTGTCAACAAACTCTATTCCTTCAATAGTAACCCTGATTTGGTGCATTGGACTGCTGCAAAACATGTCCTGCACTATCTACAAGGGACAAAGGAACTAGGGATAATGTATACAAAGAGTAGGACCAATGGTGAATTCTATGGATATGCTGATGCAAGTTTTGCTAATAATCATGACTTGACATCAACGAGCAGCAGTGCATTCCTGTTAAATGGTGGTACCATTACCTGGAGCTCAAAGAAGGAAATATCTCCTGCACTCCCAACCACAGAGGCAGAGTTCAATTCAATGGCATGTGCTGAAAAGGACATTATCTGGCTCCATAACCTCTATATAGAACTTGGTTATGAACCAAAGAAGGCCACTATCCTATATGGTGACAATAAGTCACCAATTGCCATTGTCACAAATGCACAATTCCATAAACAAGCTAAGTATTTCGATCTTAAGAATCTCCATATGCAAGGATTGATATGGCTCAGATAATTAACACTTGTATATTGCCCAACAGGTGAGATGACAGCAGACATCCTCACAAAAGCCCTACCTCACCAATCACACATACTACACACCAAGGGTCTCAGCCTCTGCTCGACTTGAAGGGGAGTGTTGAGTTGCAGCAATGCCCATAGCTGACAAATGCAAGCAAGCTGACTGCCACCCTTCAACAATATGTGTGAAATCAGGTGTGAGACATTGGGGCAATTGTCCATGAGCATTTCAAATAGTACTGTAGTATATAGCTCGACCTGTACCAGGGGATTAAATAACAATTTGTTGTCACTGGCCCCTCACAGAGCTCTTTCTCTGTGTGATAGGTCACCTTGCGCATTTTATCCTCAGACCTCGAGAAGTGTCAACAATGGTAATCAATACCTGATGACTGATAAGATAATCATTCCTGCTGATAAGCTTGATCTTATCCTCAAGATAAGATAGTAGACTTAGTGACTGGAATGTGCTTGCACATCTAAGTGGCACTGGGGATCTAGGAACTTGGATAAAGGCTTCAAGCCTTAGTAGAGCATCTAGCCTTTGCTTAGGGGTATCTAACCCAAATATAGGGGCTTTAGAATGGCACTAAAATTGACCTGTAACAGCTATGCAGAATGGAAGTGAAAACATATGCTCAGTGCATGTGTGCATGACTAGGGGGAATTAGCCTCTAAACATGTGTGAGATTGGATTGCAGATCCAATCATGAACTCTATAATAGTGTAAATGAGTGTATACAATACCTTGTGAAGTGTGCATGATCAGTAGGACTAGCCTATACTGATAAGATAAGATCAGAGGACATAGTAACTGGATCACATCAAGCATCTAGTGGTACTAGTGGTCCTATAGATCCTAGTGAAGTGTAGCATCAAGCTACTAGTCATGAGCACAATCAAGCACTAGATTGTACAAGAAATAGGGGTTAAAATGTAGACCTGTAATACATACTTACCCTCCCTTGCACCCACCTGATTTTTACTTTCTACACTACCCCCAAGTCAAGTCTAGTGCAGATCATGTATAACTTCCCTGCCCAGCAAGCTTGGACATCCCAGCAAGAGGTCCATTGACCTTAGGAGTTTTGGGTTGTTTTACAGGGCTATATTTAGACAACTGCATGGGTATACCCCAGGGTATCTGTGCCCATATCCATACCCATACCCATACCCATACCCATGATGGGTACATACCCACAAGCATGGGTATGGGTATATTCCATGGGTTAGTGAGGGTATTACTGAAACAACCCAAAACCTAGGGGGTATAGTATCTGTCGTATGGCATGGGTGTGTACACCATCAAGGATAGTGCAGTACGAGCATAGACAGGGGTTGTCCCAATGAGGGTGGACCTGAGAGTCGAGAGTAGCCACAAGGGTCAGACTTGTATTAGCTACTTGTAGGCTTGCCTGAAGGTTCTAGGGAACTCTTTGAGATGAACTAGACTGGAGGACATCCAGTATAGTGCCTCAGGTTTATATACATCTACTCTATGTACACCCATGTACTGTAGATCTAATAGATATACTAATAGTCCATATGATAAATAGTAAATCAGAAGATATGGTCCAAGAGTTAATAAATAGGAATGAAAGTGGGTATAACATGTGTGCAATGCATGTAGAATGGAATGATGAGCATAGCTGTTGAGGTGGAAGTGAGTACATGCACATAGCACATGTGATCATGACTAGGGGGAATTAGCCTCTAAACATATGTGCAAGATTGGATTGCAGATCCAATCATGAACTCTATAATAATGTAAATGAGTGTATACAATACCTCATGAAGTGTGCATGATCAGTAGGACTAGCCTATACTGATAAGATAATATCAGAGGACATAGTAACTGGATCACATCAAGCGTCTAGTGGTACTAGTGGTCCCTTAGATCCTAGTAAAGTGTAGCATCAAGCTACTTAGTCATGAGCACAATCAAGCATGTGATTGTGGAAGAATAGGGGTTAAAATGTAGACCTGTAACAATTACCCATGGGTTGATTCACTAAAGTGCATGGATTGTATGTACAGCTATATACAAGTCACTAACCCACTACTAGATAATCCCAGCCATTATCCAGGGTCTTCTCCTCACCCTTAATTTCTGCAAGAACCTGATAGCAAGTACATCTTCATCCTTGATAATATTGAGTAAGCTCCATGGGCCTAAACACATTAGGGCATGGATACTCAGGCTTGAATGGTATAGCCACTTGCTGAATTATGATTCAATTAAGCTTATATATGAGATATAAATCAATACCTTAACAGTGTACCTGTGATACCCATGATATACCCATGGTACCCATGGTACCCATAAAACCCACAGTATGGGTATCATGTGGGTATGGGTATGCAAGATGCCAACCCATACCCATACCCACCCATACCCATACCCATGACCCATGGTGGGTACTTATACCCATGCAGTTGCCTAGCTATATCTGCCCTAGAAGTTTTGGATTGTTTCAGCTATGGGAAGGGTTATGAAATAAGGCACAACTGATGGGCTGTGGTGACAATTACAATCAAATGAAATGATAGCCTTAGGAGGCTAAATTCATTGTATGAAGAAAAGATTATGAGACAATGGGGAATGGCTAAAGCATAGGCACATCATAATGAAACAAGAGTATACATGAGGGGAAAAAGAAAAAGTGTAGGAAGCAACCAATTGTAACAAAAATTGTTTTGATGATACAAGCCATCACAAGTCATATAGAACAAGAATAAGTCAGCTGTAAATATCATTGGATATAAAAATGTATGGTGTGAAAATATTAAATCCAAATGAAGCAAATGTGGCAGTGATCATTTGAAATAGTATATTAATCATTACATAAGTTGTATGCTATGATTAATATGCACTGCCCCCAAACAATATATAATACATACAAACAAACAAACCATGAAACATATAAAAGCAGTTGCACTTGCTAATTTTCACATAATCTTTCTCCTGGATCCTACTCCATCATCTGTCCTTAGCATTATTAAAGGTGGGTTCAAATTGTTACCTAGTAGTTACTCTCAACCCTAACCATTCATTTTGCTACATATTTGGTTAGCATTGGCACTTCTTTAAAATCAGTAAACCTCAAGCCATTGTGCAAATAATTGTGACTATGCTTGTCACAGGCCAGCCAAAAATGGCTCTTTCTTTGAGCCCCCAACAATCAAACCAGGCAATATCATTGTCCATGCCACTAGCACTACAATCTTATTGTATGCTCTCTTGTTTTTCAACATGTTGACTTGAGCCTAGTATTAATTCTGCTTGTGACAGCTACTCCAAGGCAACCCACTGTCAATGAATTTGGGCACGAAAAGCCTGATCATGAGGTACCTTTCTGAGTGATTGCTCAGCTACAACCCTGACCATGTTCCTCAATGTCCATGAATCAGAGAGAGCCACAACTGCTCAACTCAGAGTCTGGACATGTCACTCGTGGTGTAGACATGAGCACATTCTCTTCACCCAACCCTGTAGTACCTGACCTTCCATCATGGACACCACTCAGGACGCCGGAAGATGATGAAGGTTCATATTCGGATCCTGAGGCTGATGAACTCTCAATCAACAAAACAATTGACTCGTCGATGCGGCGGCCCGGAAAATTTTCAACTAATGCTCAGGTGACGGCGAAAAACGTGACTAACGCAAAGCCTCTCAAAGCACCGAAGAAGGCTCGGTTTGATGGTGTCCTCATCGCAGCAAAGCCGCCACCTCACTACAAAAAGCATAGTTCTCAAGTGCAATCACGATCATCCTCCACATCGAATGCGCTCGTGCTAAGCTTGGTGGACGCGCTGTCGCGTACGTTTAACGCGAATAGACACAGTGAGAGCTTGGTACCCCATCGATCTCGCCCGGGGTTACGCCGACAGCACGACACATCGACAACGCCACAAACGGATGCGGAGACTACCGAAGCTGAAGACGAACAGCTTCAGTTAAACACGCGTCTCGCTCACACGACCCTAAAAAGACCGCGGCACGCGCGGGCGAGGGCCGTGAACGTTTCCGAGACAAACTCCGAGGATGCCACACCTGTTCTGCGGGGCGTCCCGCCACCCGAGCGACCAGTTAAACGACTCAAGCCGATTCAGTACGAATCGAACGCTGCATTGATCGACACAGCCCTCGGAACTGTACAGGCGCCCATCGGCTGGGATGCGGAACCGGACTTCATCGTTAAAGATGATAGCGGTGTTAGTCCGATGCAGGTTGGGTATGTCCCCTCTGGGGACATCCGGATGAATGTCGTTGCGGGCGACCCTACTGTTGGTCCTCTTGAAAATGGTTTGGTACCCCCTTCAACGCCACCGGGGAATGAATGGCGCATGCCAACGGGCATTGCTTCCCAAAAGCCCGAATTTACAGCCTATCTATCTCGCGGAGCGATGTTCAGGCAGCGACTGGACGCCTTGTTCGGCGAAAACGTTACCGCCCCGACAGGAAGAACTGTCAGGCCCAAACCCGTGAGTTCCAGTTCACTCATCAGGTGATGTGGCGCAATTCGGTGCTAACCTGGATGCATTTTCAGGCTGATCTTGATGTTTTCGCACCCCCAGATGAGCTTGGCAGGGAGCCCAGCCCGCGTGTCAGCAAATCGACTGTATCTGCTGGTCCTGCCTCCACCACGGAGGAAGACGCGAGTGCCATTCCTAGTACCCGCGTTACCAGCCAGTCGCCTGGCACCCTACCAGCTGATACTACCATGGGCCAATTGCCCGAAAACCAAATTAGCGAAATAGATTCTTTGACAAGGCCAGGGTTCGACGCCAGCGAGGAACAGGTGAATGGCTGGATTACCGCTTTGCAGCGCCTTGTGAAGGGAAAAGTACATATCAAGGAGGAGGTGAGCCGGCGTGTCAGTTGTACCTTGACCTCGCTCAATCCCATGTAGGATCTGGAGACGTTGAGCATAATCCTCGCTGAGATAGAATCTATGAAAGACAGCCTAGGCGCAAATATCCCAGTGGTCAGTGCGAATCCAAACGTCATTGCAATTAAGATTAATTCGCATCAACCTCCAGATTTTGGAATTGCGCGAGACTGTCAAACAGCTCTCAGAACTATACGAAATACCATTTGGAGACAGGAACAAGTTGCGCCAGCGCGCAGTGAATATCACCCGTACTTGGTCGTCCATAGGGGCCCAGAAGTTTCCTGGCATCCATGCCAATTGATGTTGTGCATACCTAATTCCTTTTGTTAATGTTACCCTACAATGCCGTGTCATTTTTGTCTTCAGTTTATACAGTGGTATTGAATTTCCCCTCGCAATGATACATTGACTATGTCCAGCTATGAAGACGTTGAAAGTGCAACATAATTTCATTGTTATGGTCACTTTCCAACACAGAAAGAGCTGAAAATAGCACCTAAAACTTCCTCTGTACTGACATCTGACCCCGAAACAGCACCAATTGCACGTGCGGCATATCGCAAAGATTCTGCAGCGATGTCGACCTGAGAGAGTGCTACACAGAGCAGTTTGTCAGTGATTTCGAACAGTCCCTAGGTGACTGAGTCTTACGATAGGATTTGAATTCTTCTAGGTGTCTTACTGCAGATTCTAAGTAGTCTCGATGTCGTTCCTGAGTAACGAGTGGGGATCCGTCGAGGGACATTGTCTCGGTGTAACTTGAGTAACTTGAATGAACGAACGATGACAATGACTAAGTAAAAACTCACTCATATCTTTCCTTTAGCACTGACGCGAGACCGTCCAAAAACTCTTTTGTCCCTTCACCGGAACGGAGGCTTGTGCTCCAGAAATGTCGTGTAGCCTCCAAGTCATGCTCAAGCAGAGCATCGTTCAGTGCTCCCTGTAAGTTGTGGTCGGATACTCGAACCAAGTCTGATTTGTTGAGGAGGAATAAGGTGCCAGGCTGCAGATGACTAATGACATCATCTGGTATAGTGATCATGACTTTCCCCGCTGTTCTTTGTATAACCTCGTCAAGAGAGAGCACGCAAATTGAGACATCCGAATTTTCAATGCTGTTACTCTTAGCCATGTTCTCGCCGAAACCAAAGCGGACTTACACACTGCCGGCTCGCTCGACGCCAATTTTCTCGATAGCATCATCGGTCGTACCTCGGATTCCCGCTGTATCGCTCAATATGACGGGTAACCCTCCGATATCAAGAGTGAGATTAAGAACATCACGTGTCGTTCCAGGAATGGGAGATATGATGGCGGCATCTCTCTCAGCTGGAAGGAACATGATCAACTAATCATATGCGGCGAATAGCTGCTATGAAAACCCACCGAGGAAATTGAAAAGGCTGCTCTTTCCAGCATTCGGAGGCCCAAAGACGGCGAGCTTGATGCCAGACCGGAGTATCTCGCCCCTACGGTTGTCAGACAAATATGAATGAATGCAGTCTATAACATCCTGTGCTCTTGCACAAGCTAGAAACAGTTACGGTAAGCTAGATCGGGTAGGCGGAATACACACAAACCTTGTTCATACATCCCTTCTTGCCCCAACTCATCAACATCCTCGCCAAAGTCGATGAACCCTTCTACATATACGAGACAATCCAAGATTTGAGCTCTCAGAGCATCAAAGCGAGTTCGCTGCGCACCCTGTTGCGAGCCAACCCATCAGCGTGGAACAATAAAGGGTGTGATAACACCTACCGCTGCGCTAGACAGCGCGACGCGCCTTTGTACGTCCGTCTCGGCATCGATAAGATCCCGCAAACCCTCTACCTGAGTCAAATCCAACCGTCCGCCTTCGAACGCATGTCGGGTGAACTCTCCTGGTTGTGCTGGGCGGCAGTACGGTAATTTTGATAGTGCACGAAGGATAGAAGACAGCACGGCTCTGCCAGAGTGCACCTGTAACTCGATAACATCCTCCGTGGTGAAGGATTTGGGCCCTGTGAAGATATAAATAGAATGACGACAACAAGGGTCGGAGGACCCGCCTTGGAAGAAGAGAACGACGCCATCGTCCAATTTTTCGCCGGTAAGAGGGTCGATGATATGACGAACTTCTGCAAGTCGCGGGACGGGTGATTTGTTGATGGTGGAAACACGAGTGGGGCGAGTAATCGCTTCCCGGACTCTGCATGCGTCAGGTCCCGAGACTCTGATGACCGCGACGCCACCTCTGCCTGGGGGTGTGGACAACGCATAGATAGTTCGCCGTTGGGCGTCGGAGGGCGTCAGACCGTGGCGAGAGGCGGGGTGATCGTCATCGACTGCGAGAACTTGGCGATTGGCACGGAATTCGCGGCGAAAGAGGCTATGCGGATGTACCTGCGTCGAATTTCTATGTAGAAAAGGGCGAGTGACAGATGGCAAAATGAGTTTTGGCGATGCAAAAAAAGGCTGCGGCGATCTACCACGAACACCTGCAACCAACCCTCCGATGGTGCTGCAATTCCAGCATGACCGTACCATATACTGGCCAATGTGCGATGAATGTCGCGCTCCAAGGGATGGGCTTGCTCAACCACGGCGCGGTGTCTACTCTTTCTTCTCACGGAACTACCCTTGCCACCAGCGCTACTAACACAGCTCACTCTTCATCTACCCCCACGTAGCACTCATCATGGGGCAAACACGTTCGTCTTTACCCTTGATAACATTGATGAAAGTCTTATGCACCGGTGAATAGCATCCCAGTTCATGGAGGACATGCAAAAGCGGTCCAACTGTATGTCACCTGTCCATGCTTTCATCACCTCAGATGACTTGATGAACTAGTCACATCTGCCGAGTTGGAACGTCTCAAGAAACGCTTCATGAAACTCGATAGGTATGGATCAAATTCATCCAAATCACCAGTCGCTGACATGCTCCTAGTGACGGTTCGGGCTCTATCGACCGTGAAGAGTTCTTGCAAATACCACAAATCGCCAGCAACCCGCTGGCATCACGAATGATAGCCATCTTCGACGAAGAGTGCGTACTGCGTTGATCAAACACGGATTTGTTTGTCCCTTGCCTTTGCACGTCTAAAACCACGCTTCATTTAGTGGTGGAGGGACTGTCGACTTTCAAGAATTCGTTGGCGGCCTAAGCGCTTTCAGCAGCCGTGGTGGCAGAGAGGAAAAACTGAGATGTCTGTTTCACACTCTATTCTTGCCCTGGTTTTAACCTCCACGCCACAGTTGCTTTCAAAGTCTATGATGTAGACCGCGATGGCTTCATCTCCAACGGGGAATTGTTCCTCGTGCTCAAAATGATGGTCGGCAACAACCTCAAGGTACAGCTTGATTATTCGTCCTTGACCGACCACACAATCGACATCCCAACTTTCTAGGATCAGCAACTCCAGCAGATAGTAGACAAAACGATAATGGAAGGTGATCATGATAGAGATGGAAAACTCAGCTTCGAGGAGTTTACTCAGATGGTCTCGAACACGGTGAGCTTTCAAACTTGTGCGCCCATCCTGAAGATGACCATCCTCACATCTACGCTCGAATAGGACATCGTGAAGCAAATGACTCTGGAAGATTTATTCTAGCCGGCAATATATCATATCCTGGGCGTCACACGACACGATACCATGGCTGCATGGAGTTGATCGGTCGATAATGGGCGATACAGCCGTTTGTACCATAACACTTTTATTATCAGGACTGTATGTTAAGAATCTGCATCCCAAAACTCATTCTAGACCCCACCTTCACTGAGGAGTTTTAATGCTTTCTTTCATATGCGCTTGATATCCCGTTTTTCCGTGCTATTGACCTAGTTCCCCCAGACATTCAGTGGTATGTTATATAATTCCCGCGCAAAGGACCCGAGCCGTGATCCCGGCACGGAACATACCAGCAAAGCAGTGGTTTCGCCAAAGCTCACCGAGTCACCCTGTTCCAGATCACAGCGTTCCATTTCCCACCAAACATCTGATAGTGATCGCCTTGCTGTTGGTAGAACAGCCCAACAATTTTTTTTTTCGCCCCAAAGGAGAGATACGCACTACGAGCGATCGGCGTCACCGCTACAAATGAACACACAAGCATAATTGGTCATTCATTGCCACTTGACCGGGTTCCCTTGGATACTTGTCCAAACACAAGTGGAGCCACCGTCATAGCCGTGTCACAGTAAGACACCCTGTCTGCCTTGCTCAATGGCAAGGACAGCCAAGACAGTGCATATGGTACAATGAAGTCACGCTCCTTGATCCCGAAGAGAACAGGACATCTCTGACAGTCTTCCCTATACGTGCCTGGACACCTGGGGCGCCTCGATGTCCTCCCTCTAAACGTCTGTGAGCACATGAAAATTCCAAAGGCCGACATATGCAATCTGGCGGCTTGTTTCACCTAGGCATGGTGGTTACCACCATATTTCCGTATTTGCCCATGACACACGAAATGAACCAGATAACAGATGACCATACCATATCATGAGATAGAAGGCAATGCTAGCAATACTGTACGCAAGAAAATAATTAAGTACTAGGACCAAATAGTTGAGGAGCACAAGGATGTCGTACACGGTAGTAGAACAACTACAGTCCAAAGGATGGTGGAAGCAACACGTACAGGTAGCGGTCGGAGGCACAGGAGAGCAAGTGGAGCATTTTGGGCAGTGTGATAACGCATCAGAGGTGTTGCTCTGTGTAAGCGAAAACCCATGCCACATCGATATGGGCAGTTGGTATAGATTAGCTGAAAGTCAGTAACGGAAAGTGATGGACATGGAAATCAGATGTGGGTGGTTGAGAATAGCTTTCTATTCTATATTTCGCCCGATATCGTGCACTGGTCAAGCACAGTAAGTGGGCAAGTAGAGATGGGGTGATGATAGGAGATGTAGGGCGGGAAAAGAGAAGTGGAGATCATGGCTGTATAGCGACGCCAGGAGGTTGATCAGAAATTTGTGCGCCGGGTCGAACGCAAGCGGTGTGGTATGTAGAGTACCGTCCAGGTCGTGTGGCTAGTTCTCATTCCCAGGATGGGACACCCATCATAAAGGGTGAGTGCGAGGTCGGCCTTCCTACATGACCAAAGAAGGATGTATGGGATTGCTGCGCCGACTGCGATGCCTGCAGGTAAAATGGGTCGGTAGAAGCGAAAAGGGAGGAAGCACAAGAGTCGGTGGGAGAGCTCATGCTTGGGGC
>JBBPLR010000940.1:0-11408 GCA_038089915.1 Sutorius australiensis
ACTTCAGCGGACTGGACAGTTGTCATGACAAGTCATGACATGTCTGCGACAGCGCGACTAAAAACACTGTCTGAGACACGGAAGCGAGTTACGTTCCTTTCCCGTTTAGTTTAGATACAATACGTACACCACTTTCACGGTGCTCGCAGCACAATGTATTCCTCGAGACCCATATTTTAATTGCAAACAAACATATTTTGCTGACAAATTGTCTATATTTCAAGTAGCGATCGCGTACTACTGATAGCTGAGGATTGCGTGGAATGACTCTTTGTTGGCGAAGGAATTGACATAGAACTCTCCCCCGATCTCCAAGCTGTTATCACAAGTCATATTTTCTGGCACACGGGGGCCAAACTTGGGAACCAGTTGAATGACCTGGCGGACATTGTCCATGCAAACGATATCACCCAAGAATCGGCCGTCAGTTCGAACCCGACGGTGCACCAAGAACATATCTATACGTGGAGCGGGAATGGCAACATGGATGCCATTGAGCACCTGGGCGTGGGTGGGTGAAAAGCTAAAGAATTGGACGTAGAGCAGGGGATCCGACGGGGGTTTGGTACAAGGCTGTAGGATAGCCCGCACCTGGGCAACAACGTAGCCTAAATAATGATCAGAATATGGAAGAACACCAGTCGAGAAGTACGTACGCTCGCCGTTTACGTTGGTAGAAATAAATTCACCGCTTTCATGGGCAAGAAGGACCGTGTTTGCACGTCCAAATGGTAAGGTAGAACTTGGGGGAACTGCTTGAACTGTCTGAGGGGGCATGAGGGAGAGGGGGTTCTGGACAGAACGGTATTGGATACGGAATTTGCTCCATGCATGAAGAGTTGTAAAGGGAAGGGGACAGTTCGCAGCAGAATAGCGGCGGCCGTTGCGATCACCATATGAACGGCCCGAAAAAAAGTCCCCTAAGGCAGGACGGAGATCAACGATACCAAGAATTTGGGAGGCGGCATTGATGTCAAGGTCCGGAAAGTGAGGACGAATGGTAAGAAGGATGGCACTCTTATTGTCAGCAGATATCCGGGCATGTCGTTTATCGAAGATGGAATTCTTTTGGCCAGGCAGGCAGATCGATTGCTCGCTGCTCCTGGCATCTGCATCTGCGCCAGTGGAGCTATCTACCGACCCTACTGAGGGATTAGCCTGGCCAGACGTGGGCTCAACATCGTACAGATGCACGAGTTCCATCTCGCGCATGATTTCATTGATGAGCGGCACACGAGCTGTTTTGAAGGTGGTATAATGTTGAAAAAATCGTTGCTTCTCTTGGCGGTCAAGAAAACGACAACATTGTTCATGAAAACTGCGGTGATTGGAAAGGCGGTAGGGAATTTTGACATGCGTTATATGACACCGTTCCGTGATGTCACTGGTCCATTGGTAAGCGGCACCCATCATGCGTACACTCCGCTCGACGTGAAGAGCCAACTCCAGTTTCGGGATACGAAAGTGGTTTAATGGCCCGTTTTTCCCTTGACGACCCCCTGCAGCAATAATAGCAGGTTTGTAATGGTGGAATTCACGTAACGCCTCACTGAGCGCATATAACGTCTCGTCAAAGAAGCGGACACTCTGGGCCAGAAAAATGAATTCCGTGATGGCGCGAAGGGCACAAAGGACATCATTGGGGACTCCACCTGCGGCAACAACTGGCAACAACTTCTCGAGGTCCCGATGGTCCTTTCCTGATGTTTGCTTGAGAGTAGTGACGCCATTTGGCCAGTGTCGAGTCCCAGTCCGTGGCTGGAGGACTGAGAGGCGACGATCCAGTTCTGCTCCGCCAATCATGTTGATTACCCATTGTACGCAGTGATCGTAGTAGAATTTGTGCCATTGATGAAGAGCGTCAGGAGTGAGGAACATTGAGGGGCAAGCATCTCCCCAGTCTGCCCAGAATGGCAAGACGACGCCATTGAGGTGAAAAGATGACAGGCAGACCTTGTGGAACGCAGCGATATCACATGGATCGCACATACAACATGCCTCTCTGATCGCATCAAGAGTGGCCCGTCGATCACGGGGGGAATAAGGGGTCGCCTCGCCAAAGTGTTCAGTAGATGCGGTAGAGATTGGGGAGTATTTCGATGAGCTGCAAGAAATTACATGTTGCTCTGGAAGATCGGCAATCCAAGATACAAGTGGAGTGTGAATGAGTCGCAGAAGGCCATTTGGATCAGACATAACGACGCCTTCTCTTTCCGCTTTCTTCAAGTTCTGAGTGACGATCGAGATGGCAAAATGGTATACACGCGCCGATAGAACTGATTGAATAGCGGGGGAGACGTTGAGAAACTTCGGGATAGGGAGATAGGCAACCAAAGCAAATGCATGAGAGCTTGCTTTCATACGAACGTTGGCATGAATGTTCGCCAGGGATAGTAACAGCGGGTGCATCTCTTTATTCCCGGAACCTAGAGTCAACGGCGTCTTATCAGATGCCCCGATCACGCCAACAAACGAGTGGCCTTCAGGCAGTGAACTCTGGATAGAATGATCAGATTTATGTTGCAATTCAGATTGACTGGCGTACCTGTATATCCCAAGCGTGGTCTCCACTCATGAATTCACCATATATTCGTTCTTGACCCGTAGGTCCCTCTTCAAATTCTCGATAAGGGTCGAAGTCCATAGTCGACGCGAATGCTGGGTTTCCGAAAAGGTGTTCAACAACCTCAAGCCCATCCCGCCAATATAGCATGAGCGGTTCCTTCGTTTTGTACAGTCCAACCTTGATCTCTTGACAACGCCAGCGTGGCACATCTGGCAAGGACTCGATCCGTCCACGTAAATCCTGGGCCGTACGGAAGGAGACTGGACGTGCTAGATTCTACACATGGTTAGGTATACTTCTTTACGGGTGGTAGACAAAGTGATTGCTTACACACGGCAAACGTAGGTATTGGTCGATCTCTCTTTGGGAGAGCGAACCGCTCGAGAGCCAATTGGCCAATTCCCACTCGCTCTGGCAGGCAAACGGGTAATAGACATTCTCCCGGTTGCGAATGTGTGCATACTGATCCGTATCCATGCGCTGAAGATGGTTTAGACCCCCAGGCCGAGCCTTGCCTTTGTTAGGATGAAAGATTCGTTTTTGGTGAGAGCCCACCACCTGAGAGGGATCCACCTGATCGGCACAAAGACCGTAGTGTTCTGTAAGGTCCCAATCGGCAGTGCTCCTGACCATATTTTCGTTGAATTGGTCATCATTGAAATACCGCCCTAAATCAACATTGATCGCGTCAATCAATCCGCTGCGAAAAAAATGCACTTGCCTTCCATGTCATTTAGCGTGTCCAAATCTTCATCATAATCAATGTTTGTAGCCATTGGAGGAGGTTGTTCCATGCTAGGCAAAGTTTCGACCAACCACTGTCCACAGGATCCTTCGGTAGCCAAGTGACAGATGATGGCATCTCCACTAAGAAACTCTTGTAAGCAGTTCGGGCAAGTGAGGGAGGCTGGAACCTGGTCAGATAAATATGGGATATGGGCTTGTCCTTGCGATATTGAGCCCATGAGTGTAGATATTGTTTGCGCATAAGTTTGAGTCGAAGGGCTGCTGACTCATCCACCAGCTCACTTAGTAATCAAGACCTGTGTCAACTCAGATCCAGCGCAGCCCAGCGCCTGCCACCTAAGCTCCACCCCAGCCAACTCAGACGCATCACACGTTGCTATGAACATCTCCCCCCCACGGTTACAGATGTCTCCCTTGCCAACTTCGGGCTCCCCAGTCGACATACTATCAACTCCACTGTACAAAGTCACAATCATGTCCTGCCCTCCTACGGGAGCTTCTGGAAGACCCTTTCCTAGTGACTCCTCTTCACAAGGAGACTTGACTTCTTCGCCAACATCACCAACAGATTTAACCAGTGCTTCACAAGTCTCTTACTGTGGCATTCATCCGTCATTGCATTCTCTGAAGCGTCGCTACCGCACCACTCTTCCCTCAGACAATGACCTGGAAATTTCGGATCCATTGACTAGGAAAAAGGCTAAACCACTTTTAACATCGGTGAGCTCACGTCATGGATACAAATTACCAATACTGAATTTATAGCATTTCAGATTTCACTCAAGAAAAGGACGGAAATTGAAGATCTCCACGCCATGCGATTGCTACAGCTTGCTCGAGCAAGCCGAGCCACATTTGCTGCTCGTCAGAAGTATCATCGCCTCCGGCTCAAGGAGCTCGAAATCATGCGTTCAATGGCAATGGACGATTGCGAAGAATCAGAAGCTCTGTTGAAGGATGGTGTTCAGCAGTTGGGAGAGGTCAAGCACGCTGTGAACTCTACAGGGCTTGGGTTTCTCAGTCGAGCTTCCGGGCTGTTTCCTGAGGTGGAGAGCCACTCTGATCTTGAGTCTGTCGATGATAACAATTCCGAGCATGAAGGTGGGGATCCTTTTGTTTGCAATGTTTTGTCGCCGGCTCCATCCACCGGCTCCCAAGTTTCCAAGTTGGATGGGGCTTAGCTTTTTCTTCCTAATTACTTCCTACATACGATTGCTCGGCCGGTTCGATGTATCACATGCTGTGCTTCTGATTCTATTAACTTGTGTTGTGTATTTGCTTACTTCGGTCTCACAAGATAATCGTGTGAATCTCAGTCAAGACCAAACAACGATAACTTAAGTCTTGCAAGGACGGTAATCTTTTTGCCCCAATCCACGCTGGATTCATGCTCGCTCAAGCCTCAAGGCCTCATCAAGGACGATCAACTCATGACTGGGCAGCATGTTTCAAGCAAGAAAGAAGGAGCCCTCGATGCGGGCCCGTCAACAGAAGCCCCTTTCTCGATGGCTGCAAGATCCCTTTCATTTGTGGTACAACGAAGGGGAGGTAAGAATCATTATCGTGCTAAATTGACCACCCTGATTACGGTCATAGGGTCCATTTTCAACATAAGAGTGGGTCTCCGTCGTGCATCGGTGCGAAGTCAAGACAGCGTTCAAAATCACGCATGATCTGGGGCAGATGTGACGGTCAGTCCATGCAGTCTTTCGATTCACTTAGGGGCGCTAATCCGAGTCATGCTAGGGTTGAGGCTCACTAGGTGGGTTAAAATCCGGGAGGGAGGCTTCAATCATCTTATGCCTCCCAGCTCGTCTCACAGCTCCACCCGTGGACGTGGTCGCACCCGTGGTCGAACATCGTCTCACCCATCTTCCAACCCGTCCATGGCACCTCGACTTTCTCCGTTTGTTAGTATCCCTTACACACCACCGGTCGCCCAGCAGCAGCCTTCTCAGTTCGCAGCACTTCCAACTTCCCAGCCCTCTCTCCCTTCCGTCCATCAACAGATTGAAGAAGAAAGGGTAGAACGGCGGTTGGACCAGGCAGCAATGATGATCCAGGTACCATATTATTCAATCACGAGAAATATTCTAACCATGTCGACTACGAAACAGACCCCCGCAAGTGAAGTTGACGTGCTTAGTCAGCACCAACAACGTCGCAGTATCAGCATACCCTCGCAAAACCGACTGCGGGATTTTACAGCCTTCCCTTATCCTCAACCTGTCTCAAATACACTTTCTTCCCATGGGTCTTCCACAATCGCGACTCGAAGCCATGTCTCCTACTTACCAAGTCAGTATGGTGAAGCGGAGACGAAGGTAATTCCCAAAATGACCTTATACGACAAAGTGACCCAGAAGATTGTCCGAGCGGCGCGCTTGTTGGTCGTCAACGATATGGTTCGTGATTTCGGTTGGCTATATGGCGAGGATCGGCAGGCCACATTCAAGGGAAACATGGAAGAGAATTTTGCGGCAGCATGTATTCAGTACGCTCGAGGTATTTTCTTTTTTTCAACGCATGGTCCAAATCTAACAACTTCAGCAGAGTTAGAGTGGAACGATAGCTTCGGGGTCCTCGTAAGTCATAAAAATCACTACCCCACACGTTCGTGCTAACTGTGCTGCAGATTGCGAAAGGAGTAAGAGAGGTGCGATCCAAGCTCGCCGAGTTTGCCGAGCGGTACGCCAAGCAGTATTTCATTTCTCTCCCTGCTGCCATCAAAGCCAAAGCCGATCGTGCAGCAGAGATTGAATGGATGCAGCAATACATGAACATTATCACGGACCAGCGTGATCATATGAGGTGTTTCCTTCATGAGCACGATGAGACGGTGAGCACATATATCACATTTTCCTTTCAATGTATATGTCATAACTGATCCTTTAGTACGACGGTGGTGTGCTCTATTTTGGAAACCATATTTTACAGGCGTTTCATATCACTTTTTGGTACACAAGAAACGAGTCACCAATCCGGTCGTTTAAGGACAGCTACCACACCACGCCAGTACCAATGTTGGCACTGTCGGCCACCGCGGTATGTGCAGATCCCCCCGTAAAATATACACCAACCCTCACACGTCCATAGCTGCTGTGTGCTATACACAGAGTGGCCAGTGGTCAGGAGTCCGGTACCACCGGCACGCCCATCAAATTCGAAGGTACGAAATACGGTCCCTACCACGATGTCTTCCTCGATGGAATCAAATCAACTCGGCTCCACCCAGAACTGGGTACCGAGTTCAAAAGTCGGTTGCAAAGCTTACACAGCGAAGGAATGTAAGTGTTTTTCTTGTTATTTTATTTCTCTCGCTGATAGTTTGTACTAGGAAGTTGTTGAATGCCAGGTGTAGTGGGCCTGGATCCCCAAACAAAGTACCTGCCGTCTACATTCCGGCGAGCGTGCGAGCGGCGGTGTGCCAGCCCAGCTTAGTGATGGAATCTGGTGGCGATCCATTTGCTGACCACTCTGCGCAGCCTGGCTCAGTAGCATGTGTTGCTAGTTCTTTGTCCTTCCACGGCCTGCCACCGTCAGGCTCTCAGCCTGCCGACTCGTCCGTTGGTCCTTCCGCATTTAACCTTTATCAAGCTAGCTCATCCTCTGGTGGTGGTATGGGGTACTCTCAGCCCAGCAACGTTCCTGGGTCTACGCATCCCGAAGGCAATCAAGCAGAATCATTCCCATATAGCTACTTCGGCGATGTGTAGATTCGTAGTATACCTATGTCGTTTCCTATCCCTGCGATGCTAAATTAATATTGCTTTGTGCGTTCATACCTCCAGTTACTATGCAGTGTGAACGTCAACAAAGCTAAATACTAATCAACAATCCTATCCCGCATGAGATTACACTTAGTATAATATGTGCTCTTTCATTTTTTTTTTTTTTATTGGTGTCCGAGACTGGTTGTACAAATGGGGTAAGTTTACCGCAGTCTCATTGTTACCGAGGTGTTGCCGAAGTCTCTGCAGTTTCCTCGCTTAGCTGCTTTACTGAAGGAGGAGGAATTAATAGCACAGGCACACAGGATCGCGCTCACCTTATGATACACATGTTTGATGCCGTAAAATCCCCCGTTGATGAGTTCTCCTCGGTTCGGTTCCTTTGCCGAATTAAAAATGCACCGCCGAGGTGACATACCCGTACCTATCAGTTTCAACCAAGTCATTCGCTATCACATAGCCCAGGAGTTCCAATCGAGGAATCACCACTTTCCCACCTGTACTCGGCGAAAACCCATACCCTGATCACGGGTATGTGACTTTGCACGGGTAGGTCATGCTGGGGTATACCCGCGGGTTGGGTGCTGGTAGAAGGAGACGCAAGGGCGAGAGCGACGCGAGGGTACACGCGGGTGGTCGTGAGGATGCATGCGGGCGGTCGCAACCACGGAAACAACAACGACGCGGCACACGTGCGACTGTCGCGTCGTTGTCGTTGTCGGATCGGATGAGGGCGAGGAGAGGGCGAGAACCGCGACAGTGACGACGACACGACAATCGCGATCACCGCGTCGTCGTCGGGTAGGGTGAGCAGAAAGAGGAGGTGAGGGTGTACGTGGGCGGACATGAGGGCGACGTGACGCGGGCGGCCATGACTACGCAACGACGACAACGCGGTATCGCGTCATCGCGATTGCCGCGTTGTCGCTGTCGCCTGGCTGATAGGAGGTAGCGGTGACATGAGGTAGGGCGGGCGAGGGTGCAGGTAAGGGCGACGTGATAGCGAGGACGGCGCAAGGCTGCTTGCAGGCCGTGTTAAAGCTGTTACCCTCTCCATCTTGTTGTATGTCCTCGAACAGAAGGAAGAAAGGCGAGCCTGTCAGAACGGGATGTGTCCATCATGCGTGATCACGTGTTACACAGTTGCGTCAAAATTAAAGTTATGGCCCCTGGAGTTTAGTTCCACGAACGGTTGGGTATCCACGATGCGGTAAGCCTACTATATGCTTCTCCTAACTTTCCTCCAAGCTCCAGGTATCTCTCAATCATAGCACACAGCTAGCAATTCTGCTACCCTTTCGCTTGATATCATACGGCTTGATGGCCGTATGTTTGCCAGTCCCAGCAGTGTTGAGCCATGCTTGATCTCTTGACGCCAGGACGTCTCACACTTATCCTGATCGTGCTAGACATGCACATCAGCTATGATCAACAGACCATACAATCGACTCGCAGACACGGTCCAAAGCAATGATGTTCCGGGTAGTTTTCCCAGCGTAACTATCGAGCCCCAGTATACTCATACACGGTCAATATCCCCGCTTTTCAATTCCCTGGGTCATCGATTTTTGGTACGGATTAACTCGAGACATCCAGTTATACTACCTATCTACCTCTCATTGATCACCAGTTAAAAAGTCGTTTCCACAGTGAATACCACATCCACATCGTCCTCTTGAAACCCGTGTGCATGTCGGAATGTTGAAGACCCTTGAGTCAGTCGGCAATTAATAGATTATCGATTGTCCCTGATGTCCCTGATCGCCCCACACCTTCGTGCATTGCCAGCCAAATTCCAATGTCCCGGACAAACCAGTGCTGTGGAATGACGCAGCATGAAGGGTCCAAATGGATAAGACATACAGATTCCGCGCGGGTCCTTGAAGCTTGAAGGCTAGACCGGGTCGTGCAATACGAGTGTCGCCGTTATGCAATTTCCGTTCTTCGACCGTGGACGCATATTCGGACACCGAGCATTCAATCGGAAGGCGTCTGTCTGTTCGCTTTCAATTCAGTTTCGATCAAGAAACCGGAAATTGTATCACTTGACAGCGCCCTGTGCTTCTTAGCATGTTGGCGCGGGTGTTGTATGTACTCCGGGGTTGCTACATTCAGTCATACATACAGCGCCCACAATGGTAAGATAAATGTATACACAAGGACAAACGAACGTGAAAGGACATGGAAACGAGCGTAAGTTGTGGACATAAACAAGACCGGATGAGAGCATCTCGGATCTGGGTATACTGAATGCATACAGTTAGCAACCGGGAACGGCGAAAGGCACTGCCTAACCGGCGAGTAGTCGTAGTCGTACACGAACGGAGAACAACAAAGAAGAACAAGAAAGAAAAAAAACAAGCCAAAGAAAAAAGGCACACACGGTCATGTCATCAAACATACGTCAAGTCTGGCAGATACCCCGCGCTCTTCACGTACGTGACCCGCTTTGTGCCATTGCAATTCCTCCAAATCATGTTTCTCACCGCCTGAGTCGATTGATACCGCCGCTCGTACAAATCCATATTGTACGACACGTCTTCTCGTGACAACGTCGTCACGCACGCATGGTCGGCGAACTTGAGCCCCCGCGAAACGAGCATGTCCCCGTTCTTGCGCGACCCGGTCCACCAATCTTCCATCGACTCCCCATATTTCTCGAGGCTAGTGACGACGCCCACCATTGGCACTCGCTCCGGGACGGCCGCACGTACGGCGCTGTAGATTTTCTTGGCAATGCCTTCCTTGGGTCGGAGGCAGTATATGAGTAGGTCGACGCCACGCTCGGTGTAGAGGTCACCGATAGTCTTTTCGGGGGCGTAGTCGTTCCCGAAACCGGGGATATCGTAGATATCGAATGCATGCCCGCTGATATCAACTCTATATGCGGCGGGGGCGACCGTGCAGGGGTGCATGTCTGTGCTGAAAGGGGCGTCTTCACGCCCGAGGATAAGGTTCACGAGGGAACTGATGCCCATTCCGGTGCGTCCAAACACGACGATGACGTGTACTCGGTCGCCCTTTGAGAGGTGCGTATGAGTGATAAGCTCGAGTAAAATCAAGAACTTGGACTCGAAGAAACACTCACGTTGTCGACGGGCATGGGCATCGTCGGGGACTTGGGTTCAAACGGGTGGAACCCACGCAGCCGACTAAACACGGGCGTATCACTGAAGAGCTTGGTGGGTGTGAAGAACTTGGCCGACGCCATTCTCGTATCTCGTCTCGTCTCGTCTCGTCTCTAGCCTCTGGAATCTGAATCTGGACTCTCGAGTCGATGAAAAAAGATTTTGGAAACACACACGCAGCCGGTGGGGAGAACGGGTTTGGTTATGGATGCTCGACAGCGGCGTTGTGCGTTTAGAGTGGGCCCTTAAAAGAAAGGCGTCCAGGCGAGACCATTGGGTCCAAGAAGCCTCATGGGAAGCGTGCGCACACCCGCGCCGGGTGCATGCCTTGAATTGCGGTGGCCCCGTCCGGGGCTCATGCACACGCTCATGTAACGATTCCCCACTCTTGTCCCGTGAACATGGGCATCGTGCACCCCCTGCGGCACGGGTTTAAACGTATCTCCTTTAAAGTTTTTTGGCTTCCTCTGGTTGGCTTTTCGTATCTTGGCATGGTGGGGCCGTGACGCTAGCACGAAGGGGCACTAGGTGACCATCACCACTCTTTCGGCGTCACGGAGCACACTCGCGTGCCAGGTGGCTGCAGGGTCACCTCGTGTTGGGATCCTCTTCGCTCCAAGATGTGTAGCTGCTCGATCGCCTACGCACAGGTCGGGAGAGCGGTATTTTTACGTGTTGAAGACACGAATGATGGTGTGGTACCAACGAGAGCCATTATGGCTGCGATGATTATTTTGGGACAGGCTTAGGTCGAGGTATGAAATCACATCAATGTATGGAGCCAGGCACGTGTAGGGACCCCATTGATAACTGATAGCGGTCTTGTACGCCCTCGACGAACGCTCAGTCAATCTATCCTACATACACAACACGAACTCTCCGAACGTGCCCCGCTATACATCTATCACGCAGCGTCACTGCCGACGGGGTGGAGTGCCAACTTGGGACAGCATCAGCGTGAGCACGAGCCACCCAAGACGCTAACCGAAGTGACATACACATGTCTCATTAATTTCCAGGGAACATGTCTCCTCGGCGACACCTCCCAACGCCTCTCTTCTCAGCCCAGCAGTTCCTCAGAATAAGCTGCTTCGACGCCCGTTCGGACTCGGAAAGTCTATCCTTGAACACGGCATCGCTAGCCATCGAGGCGTTCAGCGTCGTGACGCACGCATGATCCGCAAATACCATTCGCCGCGCCTTTAGATCAACCTCGTTCGTCGACCACCACTGACC
>JBBPLR010000941.1:0-11403 GCA_038089915.1 Sutorius australiensis
TGACATGGATCATGCTGATAGTACATCATCAGCATGTTTAAGGTGAGTTGTTGCATTATCAAAGACCAAAATATGATCTTCATCTGGATAATCTGTTTCAAGAATATTCATTGCATTCACTGCATGCTTCAAAATTTCCTCATTGGAAAAGTAGCCATCTCATGCCTTTCTGACCTTAAAAAAAGAACCTGTGCTGACTGCTTTCCATCATGCGATTGAAGAAATCCATAATCAGCTGACACAAAGTGTGCAACAATCAATGATGCACCTTCCCCCTTTGGTTGAGGAAGAGCATCCTCATCTTTATATTCCCATCTTTGCTTTCAATGGTCATTTGCATAGAATATTGATTTGTCATGGAACCAAACAATGACTTGGTGGGAATTGGAAGGAAGAGGGGGGGAATCCTCACAGGTAAGGTCATCTTTTTTCCAAATTTGCATGCAAGATTCAAGATTCATCCATTCAGGAAGAAAAGTTTGTTGATGATATTCCACAACATCCTTGTGTTCATGTCCATCTGCATACTGCCCTCTCTGCTCCTGCTTCCACCAGTAACCAAGCTTCTGTAGCCACCATTGTGCTGTCTTCAATGAAACAGTTTTTATCAGTCCATAGAACTTCTGAATGGCAGGATTTTCAAGATAATGCATGATATTGAGTGCACAGATGTATTTTCCAATGCTTTGTAAATGAAGCTTGATATCAGCTGCTAATTCTTCATTTTCAATGCACAAGATTTGATGACTAGGCTGACGAAGTGGAAGATTTTCATGATTCTGAATATATTTCTTTGTCCAGTAATGCAAGGACTGGGCAAACCACTTCCCCTTCTCCAGACCATGTGCTGTTTGCAAAGAAGCCTTGCTCCATTGCCTGCTAACAAGGTTCTTCTCATTCTCAAGGTTAGTGTAGAGCACAAGAAAGCTTTTCATTACTCGGAGACACTCTTCAAGAACAGGGTTGAGTTTTGGATCATGGTATCCAGTTCCATCTGCTTGTGGTGGTTTTAGGACCATATGGAGATTGAAACAACCCAAAACCTAGGGGGCAGACGTAGCCCCTGAGCCATCGGATAGTAGACCTACATAGCATACTTGTGACTTGGGCATATCTACCATCTAGGTAGAGGAGCATTTGTGAGTGATAGGGGTTGTCTCGATTAGGGTGAACCTGCATAGATAGGAACTTATGAGTCAAGGGTTGTCTCAAGATGAGTAGACCCATAGGCTTGCCTGAAGCTTTGGGGAAGACTTCAAGGTGAACTAGACTGGAGGATGTCCAGCTAGTCACCTTGCTTTATACCATCTACTCTATGTACATCCATGTATGGTAGATCTAATAGATATACTAGTAGTCTGTATGATAAATAGTAAATTGGAAGATGTGGTCCAAGGGTTAATAAATAGGAGTGGAAGAGGGTATAACATGTGTGCAACGCATGTAGAATGGAAGCATGTACATTACCATTGAGGTGATGTGGAATGGAAGTGAATGCATGCACATTGTGCATGCGATTGTGGTTAGGGGGTATTGGCCCCTAGTATAAATGGTTGGTCTCAGGGCATGATGACTGGTATGCTCCAGGCATCGAGTGGCAACTTGCATCCTGAGACGAGTGCAGGAAAGTCCCGTTCATAGCATGTTTGTAATATGTTCATACATTCATTTAAGAATGTTCATAGTGTTTCTTTTTTAGGAAGTCACTTGGTTTGAGCGTTCGAACCTTGCAAAGGTCGATGCTATTGCTTATGTAATAGGGGCAAAAATATACCCCTGTAACAAAGATCTGCTAATGTTGTCTTTGCAGCTTCAACAGTCAGAGGACAATAATGCTCCCAGCCATTGCTATTACTGTGAGTGGTGCCAGTCACTTTATCTCTGAGCAGTGGGAGGTTGCCATCATCCAAATTCTCACTGCCATCTTCATTGACAGTTGCATCATCCATGCCATCCATGTAGGCTTCCTCTCCCATCTCCTCCAAGGAGTCCATTCCATCCAACTCAATCTCAAATAACCCAGTAGGTCTGTCATGGCTAGATGAGTTCATCAAGTTTTTGTGCCACCCACGAATATGCTGCTGCACAGCCACCAGGTCTCTGTCATCAAGGATTTCTTTGGACAAAATGGATTGGTGTGGATCCTAACTTGGATGGTCACACAAAGGTTGAACAACTCAGGCCTGTGTGCAGTCCATTGACTCAAGTTCAGAATGAATATGGTAGTGGTGATCACTGTTTGACTCAGAAATGGTAATGAGTGGACTAATAGGTGGACTAATGCATGGCCCCATCTAGGTCATGTGTCCATGTCAGCTTTTGACATTTAGTCCAAGTCTGTTTGGCAATGGACGCACAGGTAAGTTTACTTCTTCCTCTCTAGAGTTGTTTTTCATCTGCTCAACTCCATTGTTTCCAGTGCCACAGTGCCACACCTGCTTTGCTTCATGGTGTGCCACAGCAAGATTGGCTATCTGTGCTTCATGGCTGCACTTTCACCTGCCCATTGAGGCATTGTGCTGCCAGCGACCTCTGCTCAGCACACACTGGCACCACCACTCAGCTACAGCTGGCTTACTATCAGACTTGGAGTGCATTTTCTCTCATGCTAAGCCCTCTAAAGCTCACTGAAAATTCAAAATATATTCCTACACATTTTAGTTTCACATTCTGCTCAATAAGAAATCTGTATCCACATTCACTTTGTACTTTGCATTAGCTACTTTCTCATTTACTTGCTGTATTGAATTGATTTTGAGTTTCTCTACTCATCATGCAAAAATAACACTTTTGCATGTGATGTAGGATGGTTCTGCACAATGCCAACCTTACTCTCCTATGGATGGCACCTTTTTGACAAGCTCATTGGTGAGCAGGTTGGTGTTGATAGAGGTAGTGGTGGTGGCTTGGATCATGTGCTCAGCATATTTGGATATCTTGGTGAGGAGGAGCATCTCCATCACTTTTTCAGAGAGGGTGTAGTCAAGTTCTGCTAGGTGGTTTACATGTGTATGGATTTTGGAGAAGGACTATGCCAGATGGTTGTTTTGGGGGATGAAAACCACAAGGAGGGCCTTGAATTCAAGGTAGGCAGCAGTGTGGGTCGAGATTTTGAACCATGACTTGAGAGTGTCCCAAAGGGACAGAGCAGTCTCATTCTCCATGCATGGAGGGAGTAGGTTCTTTTTGACACAAAGGCATATGGCACCAACTGCCTTGTCATCTGCATCATCCCAGGCATCCTTCTGTGATTGTTCTTCTATAGTTTTGTTCCTAGAGTCAGCAAACTGAGGGGTTGACCAGACCATTGAGGACTGCCAGACACCTGTAAAGCAAAGGTAGGACTGCATTGACTCAGCCCAAGCATGATAGTTTGAGCTGTTGAGGATGGGAACTGCTGAGAATAGGTTGTTGGAGGACATGACTATAAGTTTGAGATCTATGGGTTTGAAGTCATTAGCTTATTCCATGTACATAGAATGAAGAGGAAAGAGAGAGCAAAGAGTCACATCATTGACATTCAGGGATCCAGCCTCAGAGTGACATAGTCTTCCCTTATGCCAAGTATTGATCTGCATGCCCCAGCAGTGCATATAGCATACAGAAGGAATGCTGAGTGAGGTGATCACATCAAGCACACTGAACAAAGGAGTTGAGGGAGTGTGTGATCACATCACCTCACCACCGAGTCATGGACTCTTTGGTTAGAGACATTGAGCATACATATAAAGTACATCAAATGTTGCCCATTGGGGCTTATAACCTGTTGAAATAACTAGCTAGAGTGCTGGTGGTAGCCAGGACCCATGCTAGTACCAAGGGCAGAGATATCTGAACTGAGAGTGTAACTACTTACATTGTTGAGCAGTGGACTCAGAAATGGTGGTGGTTCAAGTTTAAGAAGAATTAAAACTCCTATTCATTCTCAGACTGAGCTGAGAGAACTATATAGTAGTGGTATTCAAGTAGGATATTCTATGAGTATTCTACAAATATTATAGGACTATTATCATTCTAAAAGTAGCCCTGGCATGTCATCATTTATTTAAGCTCCGATTGTGCCGAGTGATGCCGAGCATCGGGCTGGATCTACCGCTCACATCGCCAACTCGTCTAAGTCCAGCAGATGTAGAGCAGAGAAAAAATAGATTTTGTGCACGATAACTGATACAATCCACTGATCAACATTGATACATCTTCCCCCCAGCTCCCCACTGTCACCATGCCACAGATATCCCAACGAAAGAGGCTCCTGTTGGATCTCGATCAGCTTGAGCTTAAGGTTTTGACTGCCCAGATTGAGAACTTACATCATCATATGGAGCTGGAGAGTACAGATGGTTCAGAGGACGAAGATGGGGATCATATCCTCATTACCCCCCCCCACTCCCCTGTCTCCCTTCTTGTCCGATTTCAGATCAGACAGCAATACAGACTCAGGCTTGTCGACAGACTTGGGAGGAGCAAAGGAGACTCGGTATCGCACACTACTTGGGGCAATCAGGACATTACGGGATGAAGTTGAACGAGCACATACCTTGAACAAGATCGCTGCCCCACCAATGCGTGCATCCCAACTTCCCCTCCTCGAACATTTCGCTGACTTTCGGCCACACCTCTTTTGCAAAAAACTCCGTGTCGATCCAGAGGTTTTCGACTATATTCTTGATCAGATTAGTGGTCACGAAATTTATTGATCGCAGTCGAACAACCCACAGCTTCCTGTGGCAATCCAGCTTGCCATCTTCTTGAATCGTGCGGGCCACTACAGAAATGCAGTAACACCTGAGGATGTTGCACAGTGGGCAGGTGTCAGCGTCGGATCCATAATAAACTGCACAAATCGTACCATGGCGGCAATCCTTGCCCAGCATGACAAGTTCATCGTCGTACCTTCAGGAGACTCTCTTGACGCTGAGCTTGCATGGAAAGTCGTTGAGGCAAAGACATGTGTAGAGTGGATGGGAGGTATTTTTGCGGCAGATGGATCCACCTTTAATCTATTTCAAAAGCCATCCCTTTACGGCGACACATTTGTTGACTGCAAGGGAAGATTTTCAGTAAATTGTCAAGTAAGTATGATACGTACCTTGTCAATAGCATCTACTGAGCGTATGCAGCTTGTTGTGATGCCGCACAACCTCCTTGTGGTTGACTATGGTCTGGGACATCCTGGGAGTGTCCATGATGCATACGCCTTTCAAGGAACACGACTTGCGCAAGACCCAGACCTAATCCCAGAGGGCCATTGGATCTGGGCTGACAGTGCATACCCGTTGAAGCCGTGGTGTGTTGTACCATTTAAAGGCATGCGAACTGTGCCACTGTCACTGCCCCAGAAAATGTATAATCGATACCTGTCAAAAGTTAGTACACACCCTAGATCTGTCTAATTACCCTCAAACGTAGTGCTGGCAGGTACACGTGTGCGTCAAACATGCTTTTGTGGCCCTAAAAGGAAGATTTCAGTCATTGCGTGAGTTGCACCTGCGTATCTGTTCCCTGGCCGATATGAGATACACCACGCACTGGATACAATGCTGTATCATCCTGCACAACATGATCATTAAATTTGAGGAGAGGCTTGGAAGAAAACCGTCAGTTGATTGGGCATGTCAGGAAGGGGCAGAGGATACTCACGAAATCGAACCTGTTGTTGTGGCGGTTCCAGCCGGCACACCAGGCCAGCGCTTCCGCGTGAATTTGATGCGTGAACTATCTCTGTTGGTCAGGAGGGGTGAGTACATCATTAATGAAGGAGATGAGTCAGAGTAAAAATGCATATATAACCGTCTGGTAACAATGCTACACATAGAGGCAGACGAAAAAAAGCTAGTCCTGGTCGAATGATGGCAGGGATGGGGGAGACATTGAGCTACCAGCGATGGATGGTACCAAGGATGAAGCAGTAAGTGAGGACGTAGAAGCGGATGGAAGAGCAGCAGTCAAGCATGAAGGAGTTGCCAAAGACAAAGCAGAAAATGGGGGACCAGCGACAAATGAGGGACCACCAGCTGAGGCCACAGGCTGCGCTTGCGGCTGAAGACCTAAGGATCCAACGTGGGGAACAAGATTACTGCCGACCACGCCCATGGACTGCAATTGTTGCTGAAGTGCCAGCTGCGCTTGTAGCAACCGGATCTGCTGAGAAATCTTGTGTGACTCTGCGTTGCTCACTTGAATCTTGAGCTTCTTGAGCTGTTCCACATGTCTGAACTCAAGTTCGACATTACTTCTCTTGAACGCAAGCTCTTCACGCTGATTGTCAAGTTCTTGCTTCCGCACAGCATAGTGGTATCGGAGTGTTTTGCTTGAAGGGGCAGAGGCAGGGCTGTCATCAGTGAGTAGATCACTCATCCGATCTAGCTCTACAAGCTTTGTCGTAAACAGACTTGAGTTCAACGAGGATGGCTTTTGAGTAGTCGACATTCGGTTTGTGCTCATAGAGGAGGCCGAGGAGCTTGAAGAACGACCGTATGGAGTATATCTTGTAAATGAGCTGCGCCCGTCTCGTAATGGAGTCTTGCCTTTGCCCTTGAGAGAAGACAGCATAGGGTTTGAAGAAGCTGGCAGCTCGACAACCGGTCCCTGACGTAGCGATGATGAGCATGCAGCAAGCTGTACAAATGAGACAAACCTTCTGCTTGTCAGTGTCCAGCCCATCGTCCATCCTATCCAGGTGGTTCTCTATCCCACTCTGCTCGTCACCCATCTGACCTGGTTCATCGCCCGTCCCACCCAGTTCATCATCCATTCGATCCGGATCATTGTCCTGTCCCTCGACACCCTCCATATTACCATCCACTTCAACGCCAGCTTCATCTTCACCATCGTGCAACTCTTCACCCATGATTACCTCATTGGAGGCAGATCTTGATTGGATGGTACATAGCAGGCTCTCCACATGTTTGACGTTTGGCTTTGACAAGATTAGCTCACTGTCGAATGAAGGGATGCCATTCCAGATGGCATCAAGCTCTTGATAGTAGGGAAACACTCGTAGTACATCCTCTACAGGATACTTAGTTGATGCATGATGGAAGAATGAGCACGTACGAAGAAGATTTGACACTTGTACCTCTGAACCATCGGTCCGAGGCAAAATTCCACTTCCAGTGCTCTTGAATCGTGCGCACTGCTCACGGTACTTGCTCTTGAGCCTATCAGGGGGGAAATGAGAAAGTTAGGCAGCAAATAGACTGAAAATTTGAATGGAACACTCACGTGGTCAACCGATTGGTCACGGACGTGGTATATTTTAAAGGTTGCTGTATGTAGAGGGCAGAATGATCCTGGTCCTTTTCGAAGATATGCTTGGTGATTGCTGCAATAACGTCCTTCTTTTTCTTTCCAGATGGCTTGTCGCCAGGGGGGAGGTTTGCGGGCTCGGATGATAGATGATTGTGGAATAGGATGTGCCGATCTGATGCATGAGTAGTGATCCATTCAACAAGTAAATCTGTGCACCTTCCTTCCCATACAATATTCGGGCCCGATGCCTTTGTGACAGGTGCAGAGGCTGGAACAGACAGCGTGGTTGCCTGTGCGCTTGTAGTGGTGGTCTGTGCGCCCCATGCTCGCCGTTTTTTCTGTGTCGCAGATGCACCACCTTCCCCCGAGGGAGCTTGGGGAGAGTTGGTCTGAGTCGTGTTCCGAGTTCGTCCTCTTCCAGCCATGGAAGTAGATCCAATATTCATGACCTGAAGTCTTGCAGAGCAACGAGAAGGTAGGCGGTGGGCAGGCATGATTTCTAAACTCCATGGGAGGCCATCCCTCTCGAAACGTGTCTCCAGAGCCACATAATAGCCACATAATAGCCCCGGCACAGCCGCATAATAGCCTACTTGAGTACCACTAGTGTATAGTGATTGTGATTATCTAATACTACCAAATACAGATATGGTAGTTGTCTATGCTACACTTCAACACCCTGTGTAACCCTTGTCCACCCTTGCCTTTGCCTGAGTCACTCTCACACTGCCCTCATCCATGCTTATGCTGCCCAATGACAATGATGATGTGGGGATTGCATTAGCATGATCATCATGTCATTGTCATGATCATGCCACTTGCATTGTTCTTGAGCAATCCTTGCACTGCCCCCACCCTACCTGGCAACTCTCACACACCCTTGCCATACCCAGTGATGATGTGGCAATTGCAATGGCACAATTGTCATGTTGTCATTGTTGCAGTTATGCCACTCATGTCATCCTCACCCTGCCATTTCCCTCACCCTCACCCTTGTCCACACTCATGCTATCCAATGATGATGCAGCAATCACATGAGCACAATCATGCTGCTTATGTTGCCCCTGTGTTGCCATTGCTCTCACCCTTGCCCTCATGTTCCCTTCACCCACACTTGTCCAACCCAGTGACAACAATGCAGTAATCACAATAGCATGATTGCCATGTCATTATCACAGTGGCACTGCTCACATCACCCTCATTTGCTCTATGGTGGAGGATGCTCCTGGGTCTCTGAGATGCAGGTGACAGTACAAGTGTCCCTGTGTTGGACCTGACAATATATCCACCCCACCCACACACCATCACCATGTGTCCTCACCATTACACTGTCACCCTTGTGGCAACAGCATGACAATGATCCATGTGCCCTCACCTGCACATACCAACCCTTGTGACAACAACATGATGATGATGGTGTGACAATGGAAGCATGATTGCATTGTTGTCATCACCATGTTGTTGTCATCACCCTCTTATCCTCATGCCCACATGCCCTTATCATCAATTGAACTAGATTGACAATGACATTGTAGTAAGCAACAAAACATGAAGAGTCTAGGATATCTATGTAATAACCAACCTTCCTGCTCTCACTGCCTCAGGATCCTCATCTGCATAGTTCTTGATAGAGATGGCAGTACCCATTGTGACCCCAAGCCACAATTGAACATTGGATATGCTGACATGTTTAGAGGCCAGCTGAGTCAAATAAATAAACTCTTTTTCCTTGAAAATAGGTCCAAATGGTGTGAAAATGATGCCATCTTGATTTCTTTCAGGGTGCTGATCAAGATGGGTGAGCCGGTTGGAAATGAAGGGAATTGGTGCTGCAGAAACAGGCAATGTTGAACATGACTGGGAATTAGAGCTGGATGATGTTGCCATGTGAGTATGTGGGTGGTACAGTGTCAGATGGGGGTAACTGTTGCTGAGCACCTGCAATCTGAGGCTGGTTAGCCAGTTCTCCTATGGTGGAAGAATAATATTGACAGCAAGGTGCACAGGGTATTTATATCTATCCAACAAACCCTGAAAACCAGGCATGCCAGGCACTGAGCCCATAGGGCCTGATCCAGGCATCTGTGGAGCTGACTGGATGCTAGATCCTCAAGTACACCATCTTGCAGTTCAGGTTGGTAGATTAACTGGCTTCTCATCTGCAGTTGTGTGGCTATCCATCTGAGCATATGTGACATGTTAGCAAATACTTGAATGAAGTATATATCACTCCAATTTGTGTTGCCCAAAATAATAGATTGGTGGTGGATGATGGATAGCAATAATCACTATCCTTCAGCAAGTAGACTGGACTTTCAGGCCCCTTTGCATGTAATTCACATTTCCATCATTCTTGAAGTTCTTCAATCAGCTGCTCACAGCAACCTATCCCACTCATCTGATCACTTGATGGTGGCATTTGCCTTTGCTTCCCTGCAATAACAACTTGAGTATTAGACACAATAGTCCAATGGCAAGCAAAATAATAGTACCATCTTTGAATGAGCTGAATTATCACCATTCTTGACTGAAGCATCTGTGAAAAGTATCATAAAATTCTTTGGGATGTGGTTTGACATACACCCATTTGAAAGCCTGCCACAAACAACCAATAGATGCATCCTTGTCTGGAATAGGGCCAGCTCCATTCTGGTTTGAATTGATGTAAATCCTTCTTTTGCCTTATCCATGTCAGGCAAGCAATACTGAAGTTGAATGTGACTTGGATACTGTTCCATTTTCTCAGAAGTAGTGTGATGAAGTTTGTCAAGAGATATGGTAGAATGTATCTCAAATGATGCATTTGAACTATCTGGCCAATGAGTAATGCACTGGATCATAAACACTGTGTATGATAAATATTAGCTTTGCATGAGTACAGCATAGAGAAAGTACTTATGACAGGTATCAGGATCATAATTTGCCTGAGCTGTGTCATTGCTTGGACAGTTAGCCTTTTCAGGGACTTGGCCACTTTAGGCTTCATAAACTTGCCAGCAGCAGCCTGAGGGAGTCATGCATAAAATTATTCTATTGATGGAGCTAAGATGTTGCTCTCATCCTCACTCTCATCCTCATCCCTCTCTCTAGCCATGAATTCATCCTCATCATTGGTACCTGGGACATTCATGTCAAAATTCTCAGTTTCCTCACTACTACATATACCCATTATCAACTTCATCAATGTCAAGTCCAGTGGAGTCATAATTGACAGCAGAGTCTTGAGTAAAGATAGGAGAATCATATGGTTTATCAAGCTCTGGAATGGGAGTCAAATAACCAGGGGTCAAAGGTAAGGGAGCTACAGCAACAGTGACCTCACATGGTGGTTGCTGACTAATACTTCAGATGCACTGCTGTTTGCTTGTTGGTGCAGCTGGTGCATGCTGATTGGTAGGCTAATGATCTTTGGGGGCAGCTAATTCTAAAGTATCTGGTGGAGCACTGAGACTGAGACTGGATCCAGCTCCAGTGGCCTTCAGTGGCCTCTTCCAGTGGGGTGGACACTCAGTAAATCTGCTTGCCTGGCATTTGGAGCAGACAATGTTGCCAGGAAGCATCTCACACTTGGTTTTGAGTGAGCAACATTGAGGGAATGCAGTTGGGCCTTTTTTCTTCATATCTGAATGATTATTTGATAGTAGCACAAGCAAAGATCAGCAAAGGAGTTTGAGATTAAATCTCAAACATACCTGAGAGTTGGAAGTCTCCTGCAGGTATTGACTTAGAGATTGTCCTTTTTCACTTTCATGGAGATATGGAGGTCTTGAAGTAGTGGATGATCAAGGTCAAGGAGTGAGAAAGGGTGGTGTGCAGAATTTTTAGCTGTGGTACCTCATGTCCAGCAGGGTTACATATACAAACCAGTACAAGTTACTTTGATCCTCTATATTATCAGAGTCACATCAACTTGGATCAATTTTTTAAACCAACAGAGCAGGCCACATAGCAGAACAAGTATAGAATTATATGGACATACAGTGACTTCCAAAATTGAGTCAATGTTTTGAGATTTTGGAGTATCTGATGAATAGCATGCTCACAGGAACAAATAGAGCCAAAGTGTAAGTGGGTGGTTGAATGTATCTACTCTTGGCTATGTTTCAATAAAATATTTATATAATTTGAATTGGTATCCATGGAGATATAGTC
>JBBPLR010000942.1:0-11397 GCA_038089915.1 Sutorius australiensis
ACCAGAGGTGCTAGCCTGGTAACCCCAGTCTAGTTCACTTTGGATTTCCTCACCTGAAGCAGGCAGGAGGATACTTCCCCAGTCCCCACTAGTACTCAGAGCATAAGCTGCTCCCAAGTCAAGTCTATGGTGTTCACTTATTACAATCCCTGTCCAGCAAGCTCGAACATCCCAGCAAGCAGTCTACTGACCTAGGGGTTTGGGTTGTTTCACAATCCTCTTCTTCATGCAGACTTTGCAGGGCTGGTCATAGACCACCCAAGCTCTGGCAACATTGTCGCTGATGTCTTCCTCTTCCTTGTCTTCATCCTCCACCTCCTCCTGGATGGGCCGAGCTCGCTGCAAAGCGTTAATGACATCCAGGTATAATGGGGTTCACTTATCTTCATCTGTGGCAGAACTTGCACCACCATGCACTTTTGCATAGAGTGGGTGGGTGCTTGTGCTGGTTCTGGCTCTGGCATTGGTTCTGGTTCTGGCTCTGGTTCAGGCACTGGACCTGCTGTGCTCACCTCTACATCCATCGCATCATCTGTTTGGATCATCGATGGACCCAGCTCGCTTGCTGCATGTTCTTGCTCCTTGCACCTTTGGTCTTTGCATTGCTGTTTGTGATCCACCTTCTCTGTCTTCCATTTTTGCACATAGAGCACAACTGCTGACATCTTCTCAGTGATGTGGCCTTCAACCCACGCTTCAACTCTAGTGTCACATGCCTGTAATAGGCAGCACCAGAGTTCTTCCTAGGGGACTGTTAACTCGTTTCCATCGCACGATGAGACGCATTACTCACCAGTACCCAATCCCACTTGACTACCCACATCTCCTGCTCTTCCTCCAACTCCTCTTTGTCATCTGGGACTGTTATCCCGCTCACAAATACTTGGTCACTGGCCACTTGCAGCTCCCATTTTGCCATGACTTGCGGATTGTCTGCAGGTGGTTCTTGACTAAGGGTGAGGAGGTCAGTGATGTTGTCCATTGGTTGTTGTCATGGGTTAAGAGATGAGAGAGAGAGTTACGAAGACCAATGTGCAATGTGCAAATTTAACCAACCCAGCTAGTGTTGGCAGCTCCCATGGTCATGTGACTGACTGGGGACAGTCAGTATCTAAGTCTTCTGTGGATGTAGAGAGCTACAACTCTCTAGGTTCATATCCTGGGTTTTTACAGCATTCCTCAAGCGTCCATCCATTGTCCTGAGTCCATCTGAGGAATATCTGGGTGACCTTATACACTTGGTATGTGTCCAGACCTCTTTCTGATGTTTTCTGCTTATCCAGTCAGTCTGGATTCCCTCTGGACGCGATGCGGATACCCTTCCTATTACAATTCATCTCTTTTTCTTTCCTTACATAATTTGTTCCCACAAACTCAATTCCTTTTCCAACTGCTGACATAATCGTTCCATAACATTCCATGTCATTCCATTTGCTCAGTCAGCAGTTGTTCTGTCACGTTCCATGATATTCCATGTAGCTACCATTTCTGGTATACTTCCTTTTACAGTATTTGTCCAGGTTTGGTTCCCTTAGGTATATATACCTGGCCCAGCCATGTATATTCCCTAAGTAGTTTCTCCCTTCTACTCTCACCACCGCTCGAGTACAACTACAAATCTACTTTTCTCTCGAACCTCTCGCTCGACCTTAAGTAACCCTTAAGCATATTACCTTGAACTCGACCTACACTTAAGTGTAGTGTCATTACCTTGACTAGGCTTGAGACCATCGTCTCAACCCTATACCTTGACCTAGGCCCAAGCTTGTTGCTCTCGCCCTCTCCTTGTCGTTGGACCATCGGTCCACCTCCTAGAACCCTTGAAGGGCTACACCCGATCCTACCTGGACCAGGTGTAACACTTCCAGGGTTTGAACTAGTGGTTTTCGCTTTGAAACCAGTCGGACTATTACTTCATCCTTCACAGACATTCTCATGTGTTTTGACACCCCTTTTTGGTTACTTTACATGTGCTATGCTGTCTCTATAGCTACAGTCCCAGGCATACCTGGACTATAAAGTCTGTAGGATGGCTAGTTTTGAATAAGGAAGTCTTTCTTCACACACAAAATCACCTGGATTTCATTCTAAGTTGCTCAGCATCGATTGTGCTCTGATATAGTCATTATCTGGACCACTTTGCTCTCATATCGCTCTCATCCGGACTTCGTTCTCCTCTGGAAACTCACCCTCTTTTTCCTGGAACCCTTCTGGTCATCATTCTTGGCCAGATTGGCTTCCTAAAAACACTATTCATTGTAGCAAACCCTTTTCAACACACAGCCTTACCCTCAGAACCCCAGAGATGGACATATCCACCCTACCTTGCATCCACCTGACCTTTTCATTCTACAGCAAATGTGGTAGTACCCAGGCTGGACAAGGAGGATGGTGCCTTTGGTGTTTTTGAGGATGACAAGGACTCCATGCTGGACCTAGCAACTGTCGAATCCAGCAGTGAGGGGGACCTGAGAGTGGATGAAGAAACTTCCACTGCAGATGACTGTGATGATTGGTTCTCAGTCACCAGCGATGATAGCCCATGGGGCTGTGGGTGGGATGATGAAGTGCCAAGAGTCGACTGCACCTGCCCCACGTTTCCTGATGATGTAGACCTGAAGGAAGAAGCAATGGAAGTCAGTGAAAAACCTCAAAGGACCTATTGTGTGGAGTTATACAACTTGGGTACAACCTGCCACATCACCCCAGAGTGAGACCAGATGATCGACATGAAGCCAATCCCACCAAAATTGTTCACTGCAGTGAACCAGAAAAAATTCACTGCAACAGGAGTTGGCAATCTCATCATTGAAGTCCCTAACAGGCTAAATGCATCAAAACTATGCCTAATGGAAGTATTGTACTCACCAGAGGTGGGGTACATGCTTGTGTCGATCAGCCATCTAGATGAGATGGGCCTGGAGATGACTTTTGCACAAGGAATGTGCACAATCTGCAATGCTGATGGTGAGATGATTGGCCAGATACCTAGATTGGCCAGGAGGTTGTATTGTGTGGTGCACAAAGGTGACCATGCAGCAGCCACAGACAAACGACTTACTGTCATGGAAATCCACTGCCAATTAGGGCATATCGCACCATTGACTGTGCATGAATTGGCTGAAAAGGGCCTGATTAGTGGCCTGAGGTACAAACCAAGAGAAGGGGAAAATACCTACTGTGAGGCATGTGTCTATGGAAAAGCAACATGCAAGGTGATCACAAAAGTGCACCAGGGCCTGCATGCCAAGAAGCTGGGTGACATTGTGTATACCAACATCTGGGGCCCAGCACACATCCCAACCATTGGTGGCCACATTTACTATGTCAGCTTCACGGACGACCACACTAGACTTACCCACCTCTATCTGCTATGCCACAAGAGCAACACTTTCAAGTCATACCACACATTCAAAGCATGGCTTGATCAACAACTTGCTGCAAAAGTCAAAATCCTCCACTCGGATCAAGGGGGAGAATATAGCAGAAAAGAGTTCATCACATACCTGGAATGCCAAGGTACCATGCAGTGACTAACAGCACACGATACCCTGCAACACAACAGAGTGGCTGAGTGGCTCAACCACACCATGCTAGAATATGTGTGCACACTTCTACACACCAGCGGTCTACCAAAACATCTGTGGGGAGAAGCAGCATGCCATTTCATATGGCTAAAAAATCACCTACCTATGAAAGTGCTTGAGGGAAAGTTGCCATATGAACTCACGATGGGCTGCACACCTGATCTGACCAATGTGTGCGAGTGGGGATCTGTCATCCACATAAAGACTGGCTGGGGGACAAAACTGGGAGGATGAGTTGATGAGGGCTGATGGATGGGCATTGATGACTGAACCGAGTACACTTGCAGGGTGTACTGGCCGTGAACAAGGATGGTAACCATCGAGTGCAAAGTGTTTGATGCTGCGCCTAGTGCCACTGAGGGGGAGGAAGAAGTCCTATTGGGCGATGGCACCTCAGCATAGCAACACATTCCTGGCAATGGGGTACAGCTGCCAGCTAAAGGCACCATTGTGTCTCATGCCACACAGCCAAAGCCAACACTGGCAAACATGTCAGTCACCATACCTGAAGCACTGGCTATACCTGACGTACCGGCTATCCCTGAGGCATCAGAACCTCAACCACATCACACCCACAAATCCAGCCAGTGTGTCCTTGACATCATCAGTGGCAAGGCCACCACCACCACCATCCCTTGAGGCATACAAATACTGGATGTGATCCCAGACGAGCTGGAGCCAGCCCCACCAGAGCCCACCATGTATGAGGCAGAAAGCACCAGCAAGCAGCTGATGGTAGCCATTGGCAACAGGTACATCCAGGACTTCAATGAATGGGAGCTAACCATGCTTGTTGAGCAAGGAACTGCTGCCACTGAAGCACTCAAGCCCACCATGCTTGCTGATGCTCATCACTGTCCTGACTGGCTTCAGTGTGGCATATGAGAAGAACTTGACATGCTCAACAAGGCTGGCACCTGGGAACTTGTCAATGCACCCCCAGGTGCCAACATTGTAGGATCAAAGTGGGTATTCCATGCCAAAAAGGATGCCACCAGCCACATTGTGTGCTACAAGGCACAACTCATCACCCAAGGATTCTCACAGGTACCCAGCATTGACTACTTCAACACATACACCCCCGTCACAAAACTCGCATCAATCCACACCATCCTTGCACTTGCCACTCACCAGAACCTCAAACTCCACCAAATCGACATCAAGGGAGCATACCTCAATGGTACATTACAAGACGACGAAACAATCTACATGTGCTAGCTGCCTGGGTACACTGACCCAAACCACCCACACCATGTGTGCCACCTATGAAAAATATTGTATGGGCTGAAGCAGAGTGGCCACTGTTGGTACCAATGGTCGGTCAAGATTCTGGTGACAAAGCTAAAATTCAGACAGTGCAAGGTTGACCAGGCCATCTTCATCAAACAGATGAATGACTCATTGACAATTATAATTGTGCACATTGATGACTGCATGATAGCTGCCACCTCCCTCGAACTCGTCAATGAAACAGGCTAACCCATAGGGTGTCTGCTATGGGAGTTGAGTCAAGTGGATGGGGGACGGCAAGGAGCCTAATGAGGTGAGACTCGCAATGACGGTAAACGTCAAGGGTTGGCGGTTAAGCCTGCTATCAGGTTTGATGACCGTAAGGTCACTGACCAGCCTCAAGTGTACACTGTTGTGTAGAATGAGTGAGGAGGTAAGATTATCAAGACTGAGGACTTAAGGTCTCAGTCGTCCTACCTATATACTATATACATGCTGTGCTAGGGTAAGGGTTTGGATAGCCCTGGGTGCAGGGTTGGTAAAGGGTAAGGGCCTAGGGCTAGGGTATAGCCCAGGGTAGAGGGCTCTCGTAGGGCACAGGGTTAGTTGTGAGAATAATAAGATCGTGACTGTAACAGTCAACGCTGTCAAGCGCAACCTCAGCCACTTCATCAAGGTAACAGACCTTGGCAAGCTCCACTGGCTATTTGGAATTGAGGTTATGTGCAACTGCCCCAAGCACACACTCACCCTCTCACAGAAGTCCTACATAGAGTCAATCCTTTGCCACTTCAACTTTGAAGACTTAAAGCCCATCTTGATGCCTATGGACCCTAGCACAAGGCTCAGCACCTCCCAATCCCCACCAACCACTGCCAAACATGCCGCCATGCACCATATCCCATATCAGGAGGCTGTCGGATCACTCATGTACACTGCGCTTGGCACCAGACCTGACATCACATATGCTGTCTTGCAGGTCTCCTGCTTTTTGTCAAACCATGGATAGGCACATTGGAACACTGTCAAATACATTTACAGGTATCTACTCAGCACAAAAGATCTACAGCTGACCTATGGAGGGGGAGAGAAGATTTTGGCCAGGTACACTGATGCAGATGGCAGTGTCCACGAGGACCAATGTGCTATATCTGGCTATGCTTTTCTGATCGACAGAGGGGCTGTGTCCTGGAGTTTGAAGTGCCAAGAAGTTGTGTCGCTCTCCACCACCAAAAGTGAGTATGTTGGTGCAACACATGTGGCAAAGGAAGCCCTTTGGTTCCACTTGCTCATCGCTGACATGTTCATTGTGCCCTCTGATCCCACCACACTATTTTTGGACAATCAGTTGGCCATCACACTCACAAAAGATCATCAGTACCATGCCCACACCAAATATATCAATGTCCATTTCCATTTCATCTGCTGGATTGTCAAAGAAGGCAAGATCTGCCTCATATTCTGTCCCACCACAGACATGGTTGCCAACATGTTCACCAAGGCCCCGCCATTGCCAAAAGTCAAGCACTTTGCGACTGAACTTGGACTCCACATGGCTTGAGGGGGAGTGTTGGAATACACAAGCACATGCACAGCCACTCATTGGCCCTGTTTGCCTGTCTGCCTCCATTCTCCATGCACAGGGCCCTGCTGACCCAGACACCACCATTCTCTATACCAGGGTAGTTACATTCTTTCCACTCATACCTTACTTCTTATGCTCATACCTAGCCACCTATGTCTTTCCCTTTATTCCAGCCCTTCATTCTGCATTGTACCATTTAGATATGAGTACCTACATCTACAAGTATATAAGGCATCAGATGACAACCACTACCTCAGTCCATTCCATCGCATGCGACTGAGGTGAGCCTGTCCCCTACTATCCTTAACTTTTTACTCACTTTGTACATAGACCATTCATTGTCTAGGTACTTACCAAATTGAGTCTGTTCCATCACATGCAACTGAGACCATCCATTGTCTAGCCATGCGCTCACACCCTCATCATTGCTCGTGATCTTATAACAACATGCCACGGTCCAATATATGTACATAAGTAGAACATAAAGTCAAAAATCTGCCCAAATGAGCTGTCATTTTGAAATGGCTGCCTTTTCATCAAATCATAATCAAATCCTCTGAATATTAGTTCAATAGAAAGCCAAGAATGAGTACTTCGTTTTATATACTAACATGTTAGAGTTAGGGTTAAGGATCATGGAGCACCACTGCATTTAATGAAAAACATGCAAACATCCAGACTGTTATGATTTACCCTGATATTCATCTGTTCATTCCTAGTTACCACCTATTTCTCCTTTGGACTTATCCCTCCTAGAGCTATTCTCTTACATAGCTTCATGATCCAATCTCCCTGCATAGCTACTACTACTCCCTCTGACTTTGCTTCTATTGTACTGCCTTCCACAGTAACCTTTCTCTTCATCTCCATACTGTAGTAGGGGACTTTCCCTAGCCTTACCTTTAGTTTCCTTTCTCGATCTCACTCTCAGAACTACTTAAACTAGCACAGTTACTCCTGTAATCCTAAGCTAGTTCTCCTCAACTTTCACCTCGAGTCCCTGCCCAATACAGTCTGCTCACACTTTAAGCTTCCCTCTTGAACCTACGACCACCTGAGACAGCAGAAAGTAACCTTTGACCAGGAAGGCAACCCAAGAACTATCCTTCACCGCAGTTGAAGGGGAAGTGCCTGCAGCACGCACACCTTGTCACAATAGACCTTTGAGGATATGCTCGACCTTACCCAGGCCAAGTGTAACACAGACAGTTTTTTGAGCCACTGTATCTTTTCTTACTTGGACTTATTCTTCAAAAGCTATTCTCCCATATAGCTTTGTAATCCAATCTCTCCACCTAGTTACCACTATTCCCATTTCTCCATTTCCATCATACAGCTTTTCACAGCTGTACTTCTCTTCTTTCATTTGTATTCAGCAGTCATAACCTTTCTTTAGCCTTGTCATAGTCTTGTCTCCATTTTCCTTCTATGGTCCCCTTTGAACTCTATTGTCACACACTACTTAAACTAGCTCATTCATCTCTGGTATCTCAAGCTAGTTCTTCTCAAGTATCTCTCATAGTTCTCTCTTAAATATATCCCCTCTGCTCTCCAAGCTCTCCTTGTGACCCCCAACCACCCTAGTCAACAGGAAGTAACCTTAGACATCAAGGCTTACCTTCAAACTATCCTTCACCACAGTTGAAGGAAAAGCACCAGCAGTACACCCACTCAGTCCAGTAGTTCTTCAAGGCTACACTTGTCCTTACTGTTACAATTCATGCTGACAATTTCCCTTTTGTCATTACCTTTCCCTTCTCCATCTCAGACTTATTCTCCCAAAGCTATTCTCTCACATAGCTTCATGATCCACCTGCTCCACATAGTTATGTACTACTGCTCCCTTTGCTTCATTTCTGCCTCATTGCTTTCCACAGCAGTTCTCTTCTTGTCTCCATCACATAGCCTTCTGCAGCTGAATAGCCTTCCTCATCTCCATCCCACAGCAAGGGCCTTTCCATAGCCTTACTGTCATTTTCCTCTTTTAACTCCCTTCTTGAAACTACTTAAGCTAGCATAGTTGCTTTTGTACCTCTAAGCTAGTTCTTCTCAACTATTACCATAGTTCTCTGCTCAATACACTGTGCTTCACTCTCCTAGTTTCACCTTTGAGACCTTCACCCACTCCAATCAACAGAAAGTAGCCCTTGACTTTTGGGCATACCTTGAAACCATCCTTCACTGCAGTTGAAGGGGAAACACCAGCAGTGTGCACACTTCATCCCTTAGTCCTTCAAGGCTATGCTCATCCTTACCCAGGTCAAGCATAACAAAAGAACTAGCTTCTCTTTAAGCAGCAAGCACCACCCTTCACTGCCAACATTTCTTGACAACCTTCCACAGATCCCCACTGGGGAAAACCTCATAACCCTGAACTGTCATCCTCAGAAAGATCCTCTTCCTCCAGAAGGGAACCCTCCCCCACAGAAGACCCTGACAAACCCACCAGAGAAATCCCTGAAGAAGAAACAGACCTCAAACTAGCACATGAGTTCTCTGCTTCCCTAAATATCCCTTGAGCTCCCACTCCCCCATCACCAACTCCAACCAGAACTGTCCCAGTACACCCTTACCAAAGAGCCCTTCACCCAAATACCTCCTCACCAGCTTCAGCTCCTCCCCTTCAAACCCCTAGACCACCTTCTTCACCATCCATGACTACCAAACCTGTAGAACTTTATCTTGGACAACCTGAGGCCTATGATGGCAATTGAAACACTGTAGAACCATGGATCAGATCAGTCCAATTCTATCTCTATGTCAACAGGGAAATATACAATGATGACTCTAGAAAAATCACCTTCACTTTATCCTTCATGACCATTGGATCAGCTCAAGCCTGGGCATCCACCTTCCAAAAGCAAGCCATAACTGGCCCAACCATCACCTTAGGAACCTTCAACAACTTCATCAATAAATTCCTAAAGGCGTTTAAGCTCAAAGGAGTTGAAAGCTCTGCCACCCATTGGCTCTCCACCACCTGCATGACACCTAGAAAGATTTGAGGATCCTAGGAACCCTCCCTCACTGAATATACCAGACAAAGGTAGCTGAAGCAGGAATCACTGAGGATACTGCCCTCATTGGCTATTACTTCCATGGACTCCCCTCTTGGATCATAAGAAACATCAATCACCTTTGACCTGTTCTGAAAACCATCCAGGAATGGTATGATGAAGCCTCAAGGGAATGGGATGCTGATGAACAATCCAAGGCAATAGAGAAATCTCAAACCTATCAAGCCCCCTACCACCCTGTCTTCACACCTCGCCCTTGTTCTGAATGAGACTCCAATGCCATGGATGTGGACATCATTAGGATTGCCAAACTAACCCCTGAAGAAAGACTTCACTGTATCAAAGAAAAACTCTGCTTCAGATGCTAAAAACCAGGACATGGGAGCCGAGAATGCAAACTATCCAGCCAGACAAAGAAGACCCAATGGGTCCAGAAGGTTGAAGATGACATCCCTGCATTAAAAGAAGTGGAGGATGACAAAGAAGAAACCCCTACTATACAAAGGATCATATTCACCATTTCCAACAAGAGTTTTTAAAGGGGAGGCCTTGAATGATGCAAGGACCTCCCAGTAATGCTACCTGTGCTTGAGTACTTGTACCAACAAAGACAAAGACAATGAGAATCCCTATTCAGCTCATTGTACCCCTTCCTACCACAAGGTTGAAAGAACCCCTCCATGTCAAAAACACAGACAATTCTCTGAAACAAATGGGGAACATCAAATTCTCCTGTGAACTCTTCATTAATATTGAAGGAATCACCCACAAGGTAAACCTTCTACCTGATCAACTGTGGACAAGATGATGTGATCCTCAGATAACCCTGGCTTTTCACTGCCAACCCCATGATTGACTGGAGAAACAACACCCTCTACATCAAGTAAAACACTGACCTATCAAAGGAACTCTTCAATATATACACTGCAGATGAGCTTCACCATTGACTGCATAAACTCCAGCCAAGAAACCCCCCTCCAAAACACCACCATGTCAATACGGTATGGGATGGAAAACTCTTTGAATACCTTGATCTTGAGGATGACCCCAGACCATCTATCTCTCACCTCTACTCCCAACATGCCATGGAAAACAGGATCATGCACCAGGTAATCAGATGCAGATCCCATTACATACCCTCAGTGGAGATAGCAAAACTCACCACAGCCACTGAACTCATGATCCAAGCTGGGAAAGATAAACCCAAACCCTCCATCCCTTCCAAATACCAAGAATTCACCTCTGTCTTCTCAAAGGAGGCAACAGACCACCTTCTGCCCACTAGACCCTACAATCATGAGATCAACCTAGATGAATCCTTCTCCCCCAAAATAGGGAAGGTCTACCCTCTCTCCCCTGATGAATGGATAGCAACAGATGAATTCCTAGAAGAAAATCTCAAAGCTGGAAAGATCTGACCCTCTAACTCTCTCCAAGCCTCCCCCTTCTTCATCAAGAAAAAGGACAGAAAACTTTGCCCCTGCCAGGATTATAGATACCTCAATGAACACACAGTCCAAAATGGATACCCTCTTCCCCTCATCTCTGACTTGATGAATAAACTGCAAGGAGCCAAGATATTCACCAAGTTTGACATACGATAGGGGTACAACAATGTCCAAATCAAATATGGACATCAACGGAAGGTAGCCTTCATCATCCACTGAGGACTCTATGAGCTGACTGTCATGTTCTTTGGACTCACCAATTCCCCAGCCACCTTCCAATGATTCATGAATAATTCCTTCCAAGACATGATAGTCAAAGGATGGCTAGTCATCTACATGGATGATCTCCTGATCTTCTTTCCTGATCCAGCCACTCATGAGGAGTGCACCAAATGTGTCCTCCAATGAATGAAGGAACTAGACCTTCATCTAAAGCTAGAAAAATACAACTTCACAACCACAGAAGTAGAATTCTTAGGGACAATCATCTCCCCAGAAAAAGTTGCCATGGACCCAGTCAAACTAGATGG
>JBBPLR010000943.1:0-11396 GCA_038089915.1 Sutorius australiensis
TCACAAGTACTCCTCTACCTAGACGGTAGATACGCTCAAGCACGCTACGTGGATCTAGCTATCAACGACTCAGGGGCTACGTCCGCCCCCTAGACTTTGGGTTGTTTCAAGTGTGATGGCAGCGATGGTGCAGTCATTGATGTGGACAACAATGATGGTCAGTGAGTCATTCATCTGTTTGATGAAGATGGCCTGGTTGACCTCACACTGTCTGAACTTCAGCTTCATCACCAGGATCTCTACCAACCTCTGGTACCATTGGTGGCTGCTCTGCTTCAACCCATATAGCATCTTCCATAGACAGCATACTTGGTGTGGGTGGTTTGGGTCTGCATATCCTGGCAGCTGGCACATATAGATGATTTCATCATCCTGTATTACAGGTCAATTTTAGCGCCATTCTAAAGCCCCTATATTCGGGTTAGACATCCCTAAGCAAGGGCTAGATGCTCTACTAAGGCTTGAAGTCTTAACTCAAGTCCCTAGACCTCTAGTGCCACTTAGATGTGCAAGCACACTCCAGTCACTAAGTCTACTATCTTATCTCAAAGATAAGACCAAGCTTATCAGCTGGACTGATTATCTTATCAGTCACAAGGTATTGATTACCATTGTTGATATTATTATAGAGTTCAGAATGTACATGGCATCACTGATCTAGATCAGATCTCATCTGATCCTAGGGATCTGGAATCCCTCATGCTCACCATGAGGCCACTGCCTCACCATGCCTTGAAGGCATGTATGATCTTCCATTCTGCCACACCTCATGTAGGCAGCAAGTATTTAATGTGACAAGGGGCTGTTCCCCTTTCTTCTATGCACACATGCATTGCATGCATGTCTTTACTTCCATTCTTATTTATTAAACTTCCATTCCACATAGCCTTGAAGGCTATGCCTATGCTTCCATTCTGAGGCTCTGCAACCTCATTGCAACCTCAAGGACTACTTCCTATTTAGTTGTACATCTATAGATTAGATTACAACATATGTAAATATTATAGATGCTATATATACCAGAGGTGCTAGCCTGGTAACACCAGTCTAGTTCACTTTGGATTTCCTCACCTGAAGTAGGCAGGAGGATACTTCCCCAGTCCCCACTAGTACTCAGAGCATAAGCTGCTCCCAAGTCAAAGTCTAGGGCGTGTACTTGTTTCAATCCCTGTCCAGCAAGCTCAGACATCCCAGCAAGCAGTCTACTGACCTAGGGGTTTGGGTTGTTTCACGTATTGTACCAACCCAGCCAGCGCCGACCACGGTAAAGGAGGATTATCGCCATGACAGATATGACCTCAGCACTGCCTATGAGGCTGATGAACTTGAGAGCATTGAGCATGAACTTGGAGTTGACAAGGGGATTTCTCATGGCCATGGTACGATGGCGCATGGTGAGATATCCCCAACGACGATGGTGTGGGCTTTGGTGGCTGGATGATGAGGATGATAGTTGAGTACCTACGTAGGAGAAGTAACTTTACAAACAAAGAGGATAATGAAATTAACTTGCCACACAGCCCTTTATACCTCGATCATGCAGAAGGAGAACCAGCATGCCATGTTCCATTCATGTACAAGACGATTCACCTTGTTTTCTTGTGGAATCTGACTGGGACAACATTCCTTGCTTGTCATCAGCGATGTCGAGCACCAAGTTGGAACACCCATTATTGGAGAACAAAAGAGATGCGACAAAAGTTATGCACTTCAGATCCGGTTGTTATGAATCTTAGATCCAATTTATGGCAACTTGGCCAAGTGGGAAAAACCCCACAAAAAATATAGTAAATATCTGTACAAATAAATGTAGTTTTAGATTGGGTTGCTTCACTGCATCCCATGCACTGCTTACAGACAACAAACCGATACTGGAGACTTGGCACTGTCACCTAGGCCATGCCAACTACCATGCGGTAGCTGACCTGCTATCCCAAGGCCAGGCCACCGGTACATCTCCTGTCCTGCTCACCACACCTCCTTGCATCAGCAAACCAACATTGACCCTGAAACAACCCAAACCCCTAGGTCAGTAGACCACTTGCTGGGATGTCCGAGCTTGCTGGACAAGGATTGAGACAAGTATACGCCCTAGACTGGACTTGGGAGCAGCTTATGCTCTTGAGTACTAGTGGGGATTGGGGAAGTATCCTCCTGTCTGCTTCAGGTGAGGAAATCCAAAGTGAACTAGACTGGGGTTACCAGGCTAGCACCTCTGGTATATATAGCATCTATACTATTTACATATGTTGTAATCTAATCTATAGATATACAACTAAATAGGAAGTAGTCCTTGAGGTTGTAATGAGGTTGCAGAGCCTCAGAATGGAAGCATAAGCATAGCCTTCAAGGCTATGTGGAATGGAAGTTAATAAATAGAAATGGAAGGGAAAACATGCATGCAATGCATGTGTGCATAGAAGAAAGGGGGACAGCCCCTATCATATTAAATACTTGCTGCCTACATGAGGTGTGGCAGAATGGAAGATCATACATGCCTTCAAGGCATGGTGAGGCAGTGGCCTCATGGTGTGCATGAGGGATTCCAGATCCCTTAAGATCAGATGAGATCTGATCTAGATCAGTAATACCATGTACATCCTAAACTCTATAATAATGTCAACAATAGTAATCAACACTATGTGACTGATAAGATAATCAGTCCTGCTGATAGGCTTGATCTTATCTTCGAGATAAGATAATAGACTTAGTGACTGGAATGTGCTTGCACATCTAAGTGGCACTAGGAGTCTATGAACTGAGTGAGGCGTCAAGCCTTCTGTAGAGCGTCTAGCCCTTGCTTAGGGGTGTCTAACCCGAGTATAGGGGCTTTAGAATGGCGCTAAAATTGACCTGTAACAATAAGTAGTCCCTCTCTTGCCTGTATCTCCTCAGACTCAAATATAATCATTCACACTCTTGGATAGCAACCTAGTGTTATCCCTGAGTGGCCTCTGACACTAGCCATGCACTCCTGCCCCACCCTACTCATGCTTTAATGGCTCTGACATGTATTCAGGGCTCTCTTGAGCCAATCTAATAGGAATGCATCAGCAAACTATACCTTCCCTAGCCAATGACCTCTACAATATCTGAATGGATAGATAGCATTGTGTAACAGCCATGTATTTACTTTTGCACATATTTATGTATCATTTTCATAATTCATTGTTGAACTGTAGTGCAAGATAGCAAGGGGGGAAAAGAGAATTCCACTACATTTGCATAGTGCTGTACAGTGGTCACTGTACAATTCAAGGGGATCTAACCTAATAGTCTTTTACTACCAAAGCCCAGGCCCTAGGCCCTCCAAGCCCTATGTCTGGGCCTGGTACCAGGGCTTCAAAGGCCCAAGGCCCAAGCCTTAACATCACTAATCCAATCCCTCCATTTAGTTACCATTGTTCCCTTGACTTCACTCCCATTGTACTACCTTCTGCAGTAAACTTTCTTCTTCATCTCCACTTCACAGTAATAACCTTTCCATAGCCTTGTCATAGCCTTGCCTTCGTCTTTCCTTTTGTGATCCTTCTTTGTCGAACTACTTAAAGTCTACATCACCTCCCTTGTAGCTCTAAGCTAGTTCTCCTTGATTATCATCATAGTTCTCCTCTTGATACACCTCACCTTGCTCTACTTGTCCCAACTTTGAGACCCTCAACCACCCATAGGCAACTGCATGGGTATGGGTATGGGTGGGTATGGGTATGGGTCGGCATCTTACATACCCATACCCACATGATACCCATACTGTGGGTTTTATGGGTATCATGGGTATTATGGGTACACTGTTAAGGTATTGATTTATATCTCATATATAACTTTATAAGCTTAACTGAATCATAATTCAGCACATGGCTATACCATGATCTGGTGAACAGCAACAACACCTATATACAACAAGTGGCTGTACTCCGTAGGCTGTCCATCGGTCAAACTAAAAACTTACAACTCATCCCAGTACCTACTGCATACATCATGCCTCCAGCTTCAGACTCTAATTCTACTTGCTGAACCATGAAGTTGACAGACAAGGCACGAGCTACCCTAGAAGAGAAGACTCAAAAAAAGCAAAAAGGCTCTAAAAACAACAACCTAACCCAAAGCAAAAAGCTGAAGTCTAATACTATGCAGAAGTGCCAACAGGTTTCTTCACATGATGACGACGAGGGGAGCAGGGAAAACACCATAACAGATGATGAGGGTGAGACAGAGAAAGAACTCAAAGTAACAAGCAAGAACAATAGTAATATTGAGCCTGACGATGACCCAGGGACTCTTGAGGATCAGCTGAATGTGTCATTCTTCTAGGCAACCAAACACACTGCTTAATGTTAGTATAGAAGCAGCTATGAAAGATTGGACTTCACCGATCTATGCATTTTACTGACCCATTCCTGAGATCGAGGAACATGATGGCTGAGTCACACATGTCTTTACGTGTATGACATGCCAATGCAAGGTGAAGGTCAAGTGTTACCTTGATACCACAGACGCACGATCTACTGGAAATATGCAGAAACACTCCAAGAAATGCTGGGGTGTGGATGTTGTAGCAGCAGCAACTGATTTCCAGAATGCAGTGGAGGTATGCACCAAAATTGTGGAACTGTGCCTGTGTAGTGGTAGCATTACTAGTGCTTTTGAATGGACAAGTAAAGGAAAGGTGACATACTCTCATAGGCAGCACACCTGGAGCGAATCTAGGTAAGTCTGGATTGAATCTTGATATGACTGTGATGCTGATTTACGTGCGAGCAGGGCCGAGATTGTCCATTGGGTAGTGGAGAGCCTGCAGCCATTTGACATCATCAGCGATCATGGGTTCAGGTCACTCATGAAAACAGGGCGACCAGAATACTACTTACCATCTCCTGCTACTGTCTCCCATGATGTCCGTCTTATATTTGAAAAGACTTGACTCCAGATCACTAAGATGTTGCATGTTAGTTATATTCCATCGATTATCATGACATACGGACCTACTGTGAGTAGCAATACAGCAGTAAAATAAATTTCACCACCGATGTATGGTCATCACCAAATCATCACTCCTTCTGTGCATTTGCGGCACACTTGCAGTTCAATGGGGCACCGCTAAGCTTTGTATTAGATGTGGTAGAAGTGCCAAAGGTGCGCCAACTTACCTTGAGGAATCATGAACCTGCACTGATGTGATACCAGTCACATACCAGCATTGAGCTTGCATCTTGGTTTCAGCAGGTCCTAGAAGAATTTGGAGTTGCTGAAAAAGTTCATCTCTGAGTCTTTAACAAGAGGAAATGATCTCAGTACTTACTGGACAATAGATACTTTGCATTACATGTGATAATGCATTGAATAATATGGTTATGATTGAGGAGTTGTGAATGCAACTCCTCGATTATTACGGGCCAGCTGCCCATGTGTGCTGCTTCCTCCACACGGTGAATTTGGTTGCAAAGGCGATCATTTGGGAGTTTGATGTGAAGGTGACAGGCCAGTTGGATGATGCAAATGATGAAGGGTGGGATGTGGAGGAGCAGGCCATGGCCACAGGTTTTGAGCACGAAGAGCAGGTGACGATTGAAGAACAAGGCAGGGATATTGATAACATTGATGGATTGGTCAATGAGAGAGCCGATATGATGGCAGCACAGCACCTGGAGCTGCAAAGAAGCCTGCAGCCTGTCCGGTTAGCACTCATGAAGGTAGCGGCAATGAATTGTGACACTTACCACAGTCCGCAATTGACCACTCTCACTCCTCTAGCTACAGAAACTGGGATATAAAGTCATCCACTCCACCACAAAGCTTCTTCCCAAGTGGTGGAAAACCCTTGAACGGCTGGGGCAACCAGTGACAAACTTGCTGCATGATGTTGCGACCCGTTGGAATTCGACTTTCGACATGCTGAGTTATGCTCTAGAACACAATGAGGTAATAGACAATATCACTCAGCAAAGGGACATGGGATTGAAAGCATATGAACTTACCAATGTCAAATGGATTGTTGTGTGGGAGCTGCAAGACGTGCTGAAGGTGTGTGCAGTCGATGATGCGGTGTTTCTGCTGGCTTACACACAGCCACAAGGTCCTCAAGGACGCAACAATGTTCTTCTCACGATCAATGCCAAACCTCACAATGGTGATACCAGCAATGGATCTCATCGACGAGAAGCTGACAAAATATACCCAGGACTTGAAGTTTTCGCCCTCCATTCGAGCTGCCATCACTATTGAGAAACAGACACTCAACCAGTACTATTCTCTCACCAATAGCTCTGATGTGTACTGTATCGCTATGGATATGTGCGTGGCTTGCAGTGGTCCATCTCCTAACTGATTATTACTATGTTTTGAGTGTTACACCCTCGCCACAAGCTGCAATATTTCAAGACTGCTAATTGGGACGAGGATTGGATTGACACTGCCCACCGTCTTGTGCTGGACAAATATGACTGATCCTATGTGTTCGAAGTGACCACTGTCGAGGCCAAAACAGAGAATCCTCAGGAAATATTGGTATGTTATTGCTCATATGATATTTTAATGGCTATTAACTCATTCATTCTTCAGTCAAACATGTTTGATAACATTTTGGCCTTTGCGCCACCCAAGCCAGCTCAACCTCTCAATGAACTTGACCGCTATCTCGCTACGGAAGTTGAACATGTCCCCGATCTGCTTATGTGGTGGCACAAGCATTGCATGACATATCCATGCTTGTCCCAGATGGCATTGGATTATTTAACAATACCTGGTATGTATTATCTTTCAGTTTAATGATACTAGTGTCAATTAACTGCATATATAGCAACTTCAATTGATATCGAGCGGTTGTTCAGTTGAGGCCAGCTTATCATACCCCACATGCAATCTTGTCTTTCAAGCCTGAGTATCTGTGCCCTAATGTGTTTAGGCCCATGGAACTTACTCAATCTTATCAAGGATGAAGATGTAGTTGCTGTCAGTGTTCTTGCTGAAATTGAGGGTGAGGAGGAGGCCCTGGATAATGGCTGGGATCACCTAGTAGTGGATTAGTGACTTGTATATAGCTGTACATACAATCCATGCACTTTAGTGAATCAACCCATGGGTTACCCATGGGGTCTGTACCCATGGGTAATACCCTCACTAACCCATGAAATATACCCATACCCATGCTTGTGGGTATGTACCCATCATGGGTATGGGTATGGGTATGAGCTCAGATACCCTGGGGTATACCCACACAGTTGCCTAACCACCCAGTCAATAGGAAGTACCCTTCAACCTCAAGATATACCTTAGAACCATCCTCCACTGCAGTTGGAGGGGAAATGCCTGCAGTGCACACACTTAGTCCCTCAGTTCTTCAAGGCTACACTCATCCTTACTCAGGCCAAGTGTAACATGACTGTCAAATTTAGACATAACATTTGTACCTATAGAATTACATAATAAAAAGATAACATGCAAGACATGTGGCAGTGACACAATAAGCTAGCATTGTGAGCAGCATTGCATGCTTCTTTCTTTCTCCCTGTCCATTTGTTTGCTACCCCACTGGCTGGCCAAATCCCTAATCCCTTTCCCCTTAATTTCCACTGCATCACCCCAAGTACATAGATCTTGAGATCTTAGGAGCTGATCACCATGACCAATAGAAAAGCCAAAATCTCACTGTCTAAAGTCCCCTGGAGTGAGAATGACTATGCTCATGCATGGAGTCTCATTGCTGAAATCAGTAGGCCATCCAACTACAAGGTTCCCTATGGTAAAAAGATAAGAATGAGATATGTTCTATCATAATACATTCTTTTATGCTTCAATCTCTCTAGAATACATCTGAAGAGTCAAAAGTCAGCATTTACAAGCAAATTGCTGCTGCTGTTCTCCCAGATCCTTGTACTATGGATGCTACTGCTGCTGGTGACCATATCAAAAGTAAATTGGAGAGGTAAGTGGATGTTTTAAGCAATTAAACTTTTTATCATTATATCTAATATTTATAGTCTCACCAAAACATACAAGCACCATGCTCTCAAGCTCCAAACCACTGGTAAAGGGATTAAAGAGCATGGTGCAGATGAATCAGACTTTGAGGAGTACTGTAACTTCTATATTGATGCAGATGATCCAAATGAGGCACATCAGAAGATGCAAGAAATATCTGGGGTATGTGAGATTGATATTAAGTATCTACTACTAACTTTAGTATAGATCAGATCATCAGGGACTTTCCTTTTTTTCCTGATCTGCATAGGAATTTTGCTGGTCATCCCAATATTACTCTTATTGCCATCACCACTAGAGTTGGTCCTCATGAAAAAAAAACTCTTCATCTTCAACCTCTTGAGGAGTCTCAGGTAGAGTTTACTAGCTCCCAAGAAACTCAAATTAGAACCTTGCAAGATGCTTTGAATTTTACTCAAGCTCAAAGCTCTTCTAAAGTATCTGCAGGCAGTGATACTAGTACTTCCCAGGAATCCTTGAAGCAGGAGAATGTCTTCTCTAATTCCTGGACTTCAAGTTTCAAGAAAGATTCCAAATCTTTTTCACTCTCTCATGAAAGCCTTTCCAGAGCTAAGGAGAGCATCCAAAGGATTTCCAAGAAGTATGCCATTGAAGATACATTAGTGGCACTCATGATGGCTGTGATTGATCACTGGAGCCTTGCTGAAATCATTCTGAAACCACATTGGAAGTTCAAGGTTAGCCTGGTTGAAGCTTAAAAGAGATGCCTTCCTCAAAATCTAACCCTCCTTGCCATTCTGATTGTTTGCTGGCCTCCACCTACATTCTCATGGCCAGCTCAAGTACCTCCAAGCCCCCAGCATTGCCAGCAAAATCAACAAGGAGTCGACCTGGCCCATTGAAGCCCAAGCCAGCTCCAGTTTGAGCTCCTGCTCAGAACAGCAAGAGCAAAGGCCATCAAACTGCAGCAGCCACTACTCTGCAAGAAAAGCTGCCCAACATATCTTGGGATATGATGCATGTTGAACAGCTCATTATCTGGCTTATGACCCATCATGCAGATCAACAGATCCTTTATCCAGGATCATCACTGCTTCCAGCTGCGGACAAAAAGCCTTTAGGTAGATCAAAGAAGGCCATACATGCCACCATTGCAAAAGACATATTCGGTGATACCAATTCTACCTTTGCCACCAATCCCAAGAGATTTACTGCCTTCATTGGCAACCGACTACAAGCATAAGTCATCCACTCCCCCGCTAACTAATTTTAATCTGTTTATCAGCATGAAGATGGAGTACTGCAAGATGAAGGGGCATCTGAAACAAACAGGAGCAGGCATCCAGCCAGGTGCCAGTGATAGCCAAAACTTACTTGGTATGTTGCCACTGTTTTATCTAACATTTTTATTAATTTTAAATCTTAGAGGATATTCATTTGAAATTTCTATTTTATGATGAGCTGGACTCAATTTGGCATGGTATCCCTTCATTTGACTCTGATATCAGTTCCCCCCATCCCAATGCCAATCATGCTGAAGATCTTCTATCACTTGTGAAGGACAAGGCTATCAACATGGGGGAACAACCTGAGGGAGAGCCATTTGATCTTCACCATGGTATGGAAGAGCTATCCGATCCTCACTATGGTATGGAAGAGCCATCTGATCCTCATCACAGTATGAAAGAGCCATCCAAGGTATGGGAGAGCTGTCTGATCCTCACCATGGTATGGGAGAGCTGTCTGATCCTTATCATGGTATGGGAGAGAATGTAGAAGCACCACAGGACCAGGCTGTTGAACAGTTGGATCCAGCAGGAGATGACAAGATGCATGCTGAAGAAGATAAGGAACTTGAACTAGGGGGAGGTAACAGATTCAAGACTGCTGCCACTGATAAAACCACAGACTGGGAGATGGACGAAATATCATTGCCAGGTCCATCAGCTCCTTTAAAAACAAGGACACTGAAGTCCTCTGGCATTTCACAAGTCACAGAAAGGAATGGCCATTCAGCATTTGCTTGCCATCACACACCATATGCCTGCCCTTCCAACTCTGTTCAGTCATCCTTATCCCCAGCCCTGTCATCATCTCATGGATCAACACTGTCAAGTAGTCTGAAATGTAGCTTAGCAAGTACTCGCATCCAAACAAAGCTTGATCAATTGAGTGATCTCACTCAAGAGGTGGAGATATTGAAGATGATGCAGGAACACTACAAGACAACATGTATGCTTGCTCACATGGACCTCAAGAAGTACAAAAAAGACATTGACTATCAACATGAGCAAGTGAATCTCATTTGCACAAATGCAGTACTTAATCATCAGTGCAGTCTTGAGTTGAAGGAAATGGACCTTTGGATCAAGGAGGTCAAAGTCAGGGCACTTGAACTACAGGTGCAACTAGCTGAGATCCAGGCAGGGAAGGACATGGTAGAATAAGTTTATATCATACTTGGATATTTGTGCTGCTTGTACCACTACATATGATATGCATGTTATATGTAGCTTTCTACTCTGCATCCTGTTCATCAAGCATGCCAAGATGAGTGAAAAGTTCTGTCATCAACTGTGCATGAAATGCCTGTCCTGGTGTTCCTTGGACAACATCCACCACAACTGGATTCAACCAATGTCCAGGTTCTCTTCCTTCCCTTATAGCCCAATTTGTTGTCTTCTCTATACCCAACTGCTCCTCAAAACGAATAATCATGTTATGAAGAATAATGCAGCATGGAATCCAATGCACTGCAATTTTCATATCACAATCTGTTCACATTTGCAAATGAAGCTCTCAAAGAGATTGAAAATGCCCCTTCAAAGCAGCAAATGCATGTTCAACCCGAACACAAACCTTAAATATAGAATTAAAACAAAATTAAAACAAATGCTACTGAAACAACCCAAACCCCAAGGCCAATGGACTGCTTGCTTGGATGCCTGAGCTTGCTAGGTGAGGATGTCCTAAGTACACAACTCTGAGCTTGACTTGGGAGCAACTTATGCTCTGAGTACTAGTGGGGACTGGGGAAGTATCCAACCAGCTTATGGAAGGAAATCCAAAGTGAACTAGACTGGGGATTAACCCAGCTAGAACCCCTGGTATATATAGGAGAGGTCTATTTACATATGTTGTAATCTAATCTATAGATGTACAACTAAATAAGGGAGTAGTCCATGAGGTTGCAATGAGGTTGCAGAGCCTCAGAATGGAAGCATAGACTGAAACAACCCAAAGTCTAGGGGGCGGACGTAGCCCCTGAGTCGTTGATAGCTAGATCTACGTAGCGTGCTTGAGCGTATCTACCGTCTAGGTAGAGGAGTGATTGTGAATGATAGGGGTCATCCCGATTAGGGTGAACCCGCGTAGATAGTGACTTATGAGTCAAGGGTCGTCTCGAGATGAGTAGACCCGTAGGCTCGCCTGAAGCTTTGGGGAAGACTTCAAGGTGA
>JBBPLR010000944.1:0-11391 GCA_038089915.1 Sutorius australiensis
CCAAGAGAACTTTCAGAAATTCCCTGGTGTGAGGAACCCATTCTGACAAATAATTATTGGACGTCTATGGAGCAATCATTGAACTGAATGTATTGAGCAGTCGGCACATGTCTTACATTCTTTGACCAAAGTCTCAATGGCGGTATTCTCCTATCATCCTCACTGAAACAACCCTAAGTAGACTAGGTTGCACTAGGCTCAGCGACTAAGGATGTAGACTGAGTCGTATCTTAGAAGAGGGGAACTCTCCAAGAGGACTTGACTGGGGTTGACCAGCGAGTCCCTTGGGTTTATATAGACGTTGGGTTGTATGTACACGTGTTGGTCGTATCTACGATCTACTACTATATATAGACTAGTGGTATAGCCCAGGGCGCAGGGTGGCCGTAGGGTGAAGGGTGCGGAACATAGCCGTAAGGCTGTGGGACGGAGATTAATAGATAAGGTGAAATGGAAGCCATGGTGTGGAACACGCTGTGGCTGGAATGGAAGAGAAGTGTGCACAGCACGGAAATGAAAGGGAAGCAAACCATGAGGCGAACTCTGTTCGTCTGGGTTTGAACTTTATAATAACGTACACAGAACCAAACAATGGACTGTGGGAAAAGGGACTTAGAGGTTTTGGACGCATCGAGCGTCTAGTGGGCGCTTAGAGGTCAATAGCCGTAAGGACGGGAACGTAGTGACTTGAGCGTAGCAATTGGTTGAATAAATAGGGGCAAAAAGTATACCCCGTAACAGCAATCCTACTGTACTCTATCACCAGTAGGGAACTTTCTGTGGAACACACCCTCTTAGTAACTCAGAACCCAACCCTAGAGACTTGGCACTCCCAGTTGGGCCATGCCAACTTCCATGCTGTGTATGACCTACTGAAATACAATCGTGCTATAGGTACCACTGCTGATCTTCAAGTTGCTCCAGGAACCTGCAAACATTGCATCAAAGGAAAGCAAACATGATCAAGTGTGCCCAAAGTGTAGCATGGAGTAAAGTTGAGCTGTCATTTAGAAATTGTGCATGTAGACCTTATGGAACATCCAGACCATGTCTCCTCTCAAAACAACAGATATGTAATGAACATCATTGACAACTTTTCTTTGTACTGTTGGTTGATCCCACTTGCAGCTAAATTGGATGCCTACAAAGCCTTCACAGCCTGGAAACATGCCCATGGACTTGAAACATCTCTATGCATCAGTGTTCTGTGCTCTGACAATGGTGAACTTAAGCATACCACACTCCATGATTGGTTTGCTTCATGAGGTACTATACATCAATTCACATCCCCATACACATTGGCCCAAAATGGATGAGTAGAACACATCCATCATACCTTAATGGGAAAGGTGCACATGATGTGTTCTGCATGCAATATGCCCTCTAACTGCTGGGATGAATTTCTACTGATGGTCTGCTATCTAACAAACAGGACCCCTGTCAAATCACAATCAGGCCTTACCCCATTCAAACACTGGTTCAGCCACCAACCCAACCTGTCCCATCTATGTGATATTTGTTGCTGTGAATTTGTGCTTATACAGAACATCCATAATTCAAAAGTGTATGACCAGTCAGTTGAGTGTGTTTTCATCAGATACCCTCTAGATGTGCCCAGGTACTGACTATTTCATTGTGCAAGTGGGAAGGATTTCAACTCCTACCATGTCTCCTTCATTGAATCTCATCAACATCATGCTCACCCAAGTTTGCCTCCTTCAAATGAATTGGAGGAGATTTTTTTCCAATGTGATACAAATGTACCAACAACAAATGAGAACAATCCAGCACATATTGACACAACTCCTGAAGTGCCTTGATGCTCCCCCCATCAGCCTGTCCCCTCTCATCATCTTTGTGAGAGTAAGAAAGTTCCATTTGTCAGGTCTGTGAGTACCACACCCCTCATTCTATATAATATTGATTCTGTTCTTGCTGACAACCAAAGTGATCCCAGCAGTCTTGGTCTGTCCTCACCTGATGCACTTACTTTCAAGCTTGACACTCAGAGCCCCAAGGATTCAAACTCTTGATCTGAAGTGCTATGATCCCCATATGTGTACAAGTGGCAGCATGCCCTTGAGAAGAAGTTCTCATCCCTCTGAGACATGGGTGTTTACAAACTTGTTCCCTGCTCACATGTGCTCCAAGGTCAGAGGATCATGTGAGGTGCCCTGTCTTTAAGCTCAAGCATGATGAACATGGCCACCCTGCATGTTTCAAGGTGTATTATGTATGTAGGGGGTACACTGCAGTATACAGACAAGATTACACCAAGACCTCCTCTCCAACTGCCCACCTCAAGTCCTTCCACATACTCACACACATCATTACATCACTCAACTGGGAGATGAAACAGCTCAACATCAAGACAGCTTACCTGAATGGAGTACTGGGACCAGACAAAGTTTGCTACATGAAACAATCAGACAGTTTTGAAGAAGCTGAAAAGGCAGACTGGATTTGGGAACTTCAAAAGGTACTCTATGGGATGAAACAGGGCAGCCACATATGGAATCAAACCCTCAACTCATAGCTCACCACATGGGGGTTCACCCACCCATCATGTGAACACTGCATATATTACTATTGACATGAGAATAAGATCATGATTGTGGCTATCCACATTGATGATTTCTTCATGATAGGAAACCTCACTGAAGCCCTGAAGGAATTCAAAGATGAACTCAAATCAATATGGAAGTTTTCTGACAATGGTGCTGCCTGCTTTTGTATTGGAATTGCCATTGAACATGATCAATCCTCCTGCATGGTTTTTCTATCCAAACAGCCCTCATCAACCACATTATCTGTTACAGGTCTACATTTCAACCCCTATTTCTTCCACAATCACACACTCAATTATGCTCATGACTAGTAGCTTGATGCTACACTTCATTAGGATCTATGGACCACTAGTACCACTAGACACTCAATGTGATCCAGTTACTATGTCCTCTGATCTAATCTTATTGCTCTAGGCTGGCCCTACTGACCATGCCCAGTTCACAAGATATTGTATACACTTGTTTACATTATTATAAGGTTCATGATTGGATCTGTGATTCAATCTCACACATATGCTCAGGGGCTAATACCCCCTAACCACATCACACATGTGCAGGTCATATGTCTTTACTTCCATTGCACATAGCCTTGATGGCTATGCTCTTCATTCCATTCTACATGCATTGCATGCATGTTATACCCACTTCAATTCCTATTTATTAACCCTTGGACCAATATCTATGATTTACTATTTATCATATGGACTATTAGTATACATATCTATTAGATCTACCATACATGGGTGTATATAGAGTAGATGTGTATAAAGTTGAGGTACTATACTGGACATCCTCCAGTCTAGTTCACCTCAAAGAGTTCCCCAAGACCTTCAGGCAAGCCTACAGGTCTACTCATCCAAGACAACCCTTGACTCATATGTTTTATCTATGTGGGTTCACCCTAAACAGGACAACCCCTATCTATTCACTATGCTACTACCTTGATGGTAGATATGTCCAAGCCATGCCAATTCTAGAAGTACCAAGCACAACTCAGGGGCTACATCCACCCCTAGGTTTTGGGTTGTTTCATTATCTTGCAATTCAGCCTAAGCAACACCTTCCCTTGCAATATTCCTATGGATCTCCAGGTAGTGTTGCCATGACTCAGCTTGGATAGCCAAGTTGCTCAATGTAACCCAGCTTGGCTTGGCTCCCAAGTCAACTCGAAGCCAACTTCAGATATCTGTGGATCCTCATTCTGCCCTCACCCTGCAGGCCTTACCAGATGATAACAACCCAACTGCCAGTTGGCTCAAGTCACTCAGGTCATTCACACATACATACATGAATACATACACAAATGTATTTTGCCACAACATACATAGGCAGTATATCCTGAAAAATCCAAAGTCCATTATAGATGCAGAAAAAAAATGAAATGGAATCATTGCTACACCTAGATATTGTTACAGTAATCAACCAAACAAAGAAAACAAAAAAGATGACTCATCACCTGTGTGCTACTATGTATGGCCACTGGGTCTGATCTTCCTAAACCATGGGTGTATTTTGAGCCAGTGGAACAGCAAGGGGTTGGAGGGGAATGCAGCATCAAAGGTATGTGCAAGATGGAAGAACTGGTTCAACAAGACACTCAGGTGCCACTTCTGGATATGCAGAACCAAGAGGATGTGCTTGAAGGTCTTCCTTGATGCTCTGCTGGGATCAAATTGACAGGACACCATTGAGTGGTTGGGGAATAGTGGTTTGAAGCAAAGAGCACATGTAGTCATAGTTGGGTGTCTCTGAAAAAGAAAGCATGCAGGCATAAAGAAGCATACTTGATAGCTTGGGAAAGTGGTGTTTGTAGCACAACCACTCAATGGCTGTTGTCTGCTGGAGCTGGAGCACACTTGTCAGCTTGGATTTCCTGCTGTGGGTAACCTGAAGCCAAGGAAGGAATTTGGAGAGGAGGTAAATGTGAATGTAGACCAGTGACTCTAGATTGCCACAGTGACTCAATTTGCCTTCCAGATGGCTGTTGATGGAGACAAATGCTGGAGTTCCATTGAGGCCACACCTGCTACAAAAAGGTAAATGTTCACTGGTCACAGGGTGGCGATAATGTTTGGCAAGGCTGAAGTCAACAAGAAAGATTGTCAGAGGTTGTTCAATGCTGATGAGGATGTTCTGTGGTTGAATGTCCCCATGGATATAACTGAGAGAGTGGATGTGCTGAAGGCATGACAACTGAAAAATGTAAGTGTGCATAAAATTGCACATGCATGACACTCACCAGCTGTTCACCAATATGCTGAAACAACTGAAGAAGCATATGCACTATAGGTTGCTCAACAACTTGAGAAAGAACTGAGGGACTAGCTTATGTCCAACAGAAGCTTTTAAGGGAAGACTCCAAGTGAACTTAACTGGGGATTATCCAGCATTCACTGGAGGGTATATATACTGTTCAATGGTGTATGTACATGTTGTGATCAAATCTATGATCTACTATAAGTAGACTAATAGTCCTGTGCAGACATAGCCCCAAAGACAATGCTGGAATGGAAGGAACAGCCTCAAGGCTGTGGGAAAATGGAAGCGAACAGCCATGGGGCATAGTCTGCTGTGGCTGGAATGGAAGAGAAGCACTACAGCCTCAAGGCTGTGAGTGGAAATGAAAAGAAGCATAAGTATAGTCATGCATAGCATGGAGATGAAAGGAAGACTATGCATGGGGCAACTGTGTGTTGCTGAGTTCTAACTCTATAAAAAGGTAAACATAGGAGATTGGATCATAGATCTGAGATAATATTAGATCAACCAGGACTTAGATGACTGGTGCTTTGCAAAAGCCTAGTGACATTAGAGGTCTGTGGTTGTGGTTGGGACATCAAGTCTGGGAGTGCAGTTTATTGATGTGCTTAGGTCATTGACTTGTTAGGGGTTGAAATGGACCCATAAAACTATCCCCCCTTTAGGATTGAACCCCAGGTGATCAAAGGTAAGGGTTAAATAAGAATGTGTCTTCAGCTAAGATGACAGTCATGGAGTTCATGGCTCTAGGGTTCTGTATGTGAAATTCTTGTATTGCATCTTGGCAGTTAGAGAGATTCTTTTTAGGTTCCCAGGTTCTGTCCTCTTTGGAGTAACCTTGCCAGTGAACTAGATATTCTAACTTCCAGTGTCGGAGGCATGAGTTGGCAATGTAGTCTACCTCATAGATCTCATCCTGATCTTCTGTGACATGTACTGGTCCAGGCCAGTTAAGTGGTTGGTTGGGTAGCATCTCCATGTGAGGCTTTACCCATGAGATATTCACAACCAGGTGAATTTTCATGATTCTTGGGAGTTGTAGGTAGACTGCATTTGGTCCTACCATCTCCTCTATGGGAATGGGCCTAGCCATCTTTCCATAAGCTTTTTACTTTAGCACATCAAGCACAGATTGTCTGTGGCAAGCCACACTTTATCACTGGGTTTGTACATGCATGCTGGTGATTGATGTTTATCCACTTGGATCTTCATTCAATCCTGCATCTTCTTTAAATTATTTTTTGTTTCTTCTAAGGTCTGATGCATCACATCTGCAAATTTGTTGACAGCTGGTGCTTTAGACAAATGTGGTTCAATTCCCATACATGGGGCATAGGAATGTGTGACCTCAAAAGGGGTTTTCTTGGAAGATGCTGAGATCTTCAAGTTATAGGAAAATTGAGTGATGGGAAGCCAAGATGCCCATGTGGTTTGGCACTCATTACAATATAATCAGAGATACTGCTGGAGATCCCAATTCATGCATTCCATCTGGCCATCCATCTGAGGATGGTGTGCAGATGATAATTTAGACGTAATGCCTAGCCTTGTGGTTAGGTCTTGGAAGACTTGGTAGGCAAACTGTGGGCCTTGATTGGATATGATGGTCTGTGAGAGTCCATGAACCTTTCACACATTGTGGAGGAAGAGTTTGGCCATGTCTAGCATGGTTATGTTCTTTGTACATGGAGTGAAACATGCTTCTTTTAAGAAGTGGTTGATGACTACCATGACTGAGTCATAACCAGATGACATGGGTAGGTTGGTGATAAAATTGATGCTTATGTCCTGCCAGGGACCATCAGGGATAGGAAGTGGCTGAAGTTTGCCTCATGGAGGTTGATTCAAGCCCTTCATATGTGTGCATTTGTCACATTGAGTGACATAATCTTTTGCATATTTTGCCATGCCTGGCCAATAATAATGACATTTGAGAAGTTCTAAGGTCTTCTCATACCCAGGATGTCCTGAGACTGGAACATTGTGGCATAATTTAAGGATATCTGTGTGAAGATCATCATTGTTTGAGACAAAGATCTTATCATGATATCAGATAAGACCATTGTCTATCCTGAAGTGGTCATTTCCATCAACAACTTTGTTAACCACTGATTTGCTCATCAGGGCAGTGGTGTTCTTGATGGACTGAAGTATCTTATCCCCATCATCCTATATCTCCAATGTGGGTACTGCACAGATACATCTGGGATCTATAAGTGTAATTCCTTGATTGTTGGCATCAATGTCAACAGCATGGTCCACTCTGTGGCTGAGGGCATCTGCCTTCATGTTGGTGGTGCCTGCTTTATACATAAATAGATAGTTGAATTGGGAGAGGTATTGGGCCCATTGGGCTTGTCTCCAATTCAGATCTTGAGATTTCATGAAGTATGCAAGGTTTGCATGGTCTGACCAGATCTCAAACTTGTGTTTTGCTCCTTCTAGATAATGGTGCCATATTTCCAGGGTGCAAATAATGGCTAGCATTTTCTTGTCACAAACAGGGTAATTGCATTCAGCTGGGAACATAGAGTGGAATGCATAGGCTACTGGATGCCATTTGTCATCCTTGAGGATAGATAAGACTGATCTGGTTGTGTAATCTGAAGTGTCAGTTTCTAAGCAGAATTGACAGTCTGTATCTGGATATTCTAGGATTGGTGCTGTTGCAAAGAGGTGTTTAAGTGAATCAAATGCTTCTTGCTGTTCCTTTTCCCAGGAAAAGGGTTTGTCTTTCTTGAGAAGGTCATTCAGGAGACATGCTATTCCTGAGTAACCATTTATGAATCTCCTATAAAAGTTTGCCAATCCAAGGAGGGATCAGACTTGCTTGAGGGTTGTGGGAGCAGGCCATTCCAGAATGGCTTTCACTTTTCCATCATCCATGTGAATTCTGTCTTTTCCTACAATCATTCCAAGGAATTTGACTTCATCTACAGAGAAAAAACATTTTTCAGGCTTTACAAACAAGTCATTTTCTTTAAGGCACCTGAGAACCTCAAGGATGATTTGATCATGTTCTTCTTGATCATCTGTTTTGGTAAAGATGAGAATGTCATCAATGTAAACAATGACAATATTGTCCATATCAGCAAAGATCTCGTTCATCATCACTTGGAAGGTGGTGGGGGAGTTGCAAAGACTGAAGTACATGACTAGGGGTTTGAATGTGCCTTTGAAACATGTGAAGGCAGCTTTCCATTCATTTCCTTCTTTGATCCTTACATTATTGTACCCCCATTGGAGATTCATCTTTATAAACTTCTTAGCCCCTTTTAATTTATCCACTAACTGGGTGATAAGTGGGAGTGGGTAGTTATTCTTTACTGTGTGCTCATTGATGTATTTGTAATCTTGGACCATTTGTTTCTTTCCATCCTTCTTGGGTATAAAGAATACAGGGGAGGTCTGTTCTGATTTAGAGGGATGGATATACCCTTTTCATAATTGGTCTTCTATGAAGGCAGAGACTTCTTCTTTCTCTGTGACTGATAGGGGAATCAATCTACCCTTTTTCAGTTTGAAACCTTCTTTTAGATCTATTGCATGATCCCAAGGTTTTCATACAGGCATGCATTCTGATTCCTTTTTATGGAATTGTTCAATGAATTTGTGGTACTGAGGCAGCACAAGTTGTTCTGCCATTTCTCCTTCTACCTTCACCTTTGACTGTTTTTCCTCTAGGGTGTGAATAGTAGCATGAACTTCTTCCATCATTTCTTCTTCTTCCTTTTCTATGAGTTGTAAGAAGAGGGACTTGTTTTGTAATTCCCAACACTGGTGTGGGCATTGGGAGAGTTTCACCATGCCAGCCTGCCAGTCAATGTCAGGGTTGTGCTTTGAACCAGGAATAGCTGAGGATGAAGGCATTTTTGCCAAGATCTGTAACTTCAGCTATGACCTTCTCTTTGTGGCCCTGATAGTCTATAATTAATTCTGTGGCATGTGTGATGTTGCTGGCAGAGTTCTTAGTTCCATCCACATTGTAGACTGGAATGGGGTGGCATAAGGGCATGAGAGGAATCTTGTTCCTTTTAGCCCAGGTGGAGTCAATAAATATGGCATTAGCTCTGCTGTCTAGGAGCACTTCCGCCAGGGAGTATTCTTGTTCTTTGTCATCAGGTGCAACCCTTATCTTCATGAGAATTTCTTGCTTGGAGTTTGCCAATTGACAGAAGATGCCTTGTTCTGAGATTTGTTGGAAGGGAGATAGAGAGGAATTAAGCCCATGTTTAGTGTCCATGGTGAGCTCTGAACTAGCCAAGGACCCCTCTGATGGTGAGTCTGAAATAAATGAATCACATGAGTCCATGTTGCTATCAGTGTCATAGTCCATTACATCATTGTAGGTAATAGAGTCCATGTGAGAAGAAAGGGAGTCAAACCTGTTGCCCATCAAACACCTAGAAGTTCTAATGCTCAGTCTTTTCCTGAAAACCACTTCTTGGCTTCTTCATATGACATATTCTTGATGGACCATTTCCAGTCCTCATGTGCCTTTGGAATCTCAGAATTCTGCTTGTCAAATTCAGTGATCTTCTTTTTCAATGCTCGAATTTCTTTCTTGTAGTTGGTGTCACTTTCAGAATCCTCTGATTCTTTTGTTCTGGCCCTTGCTTTTTGGGCCAGTGCTTTGCCTTTGCTGTGGCAGGAAGAAGACAGTTTGTGTCCTCCACCCAGGAAGGAACATTCGCCACATTGCTTCTTGGGTGATGGACATTGCTTAGCTCCATGTCCTTCCTTGCCACAGTTGTAGCATTTCATCTTATTACTGCTTGATTGGGCAGCACCAATATCCATCACATTGGGGTCACGTTCATGCCCCTTTCCTTTGGAGTTGGAGTTGGAGCTCCTTTCTCTGGTCCTTTTCTTGAGGAAGCTGAGAGACTCCAATCTTTGTCCTGTCTTCCATACATGGTCGATGAGTTGGGCTAAGTTCAGTTTGCCCATGTCATCCTCTTCTTTTACTTTAAGCATGATCAACTCTTCTGCAAGTCATGGACTAATGTGGGTCCATAGGATGGACTTTGCATGACCCTCTTCTAGTTGTGAGAGGCAGTATGACTTGTCAAAGTCAATGAGAAAGTTGATGATTCTTCTATCTCCTTGGTATAACTTTTCAATTTGGAGGTGATTCCAATCGACTTTGTTACTGACCCTGAATAGGGATTCTAGCTTGATGATGAAGTGTTCCCATGTGTAGAGGCCCTCTGGCACCATGGGAATCCTGACTTGTGCAAATCCTCCTCCTTTCTTTCCCTTCATTCATGAGAGGATCATGTACATTGCTTTGGCTGATTTGGGTGGAATCACCTGGGAGTTTGTGGATAGCCATCCTTGCATGGAAATCCACCATTCATTAAACTTTAGATCAGACCCATCAAATGTTCCAGGATCCATGTAGATTTTGACTTTGCTACCTCCTAGGCTTTGGATAGCACTAGTGTCTCCTGTTCCTGCACCTCCTGTGGCTGCTCTAGGGGTGGTAACAGGAATGGGTGAATCTTCCAGCTCTTTGATCTTATCTTTGAAGATTTGGTTCTGGTTTTCCAACTCAGTGGTTTTATGGATTTGTCAGTCTAGTTTTCTTTTGAGTGATGCAATGGTGTTTTGTGATGTCATAATCATGGATATGTGTATTAAAATTCAAGTTGGCATTATGGAGTTTCTGATAGAGTTCCATGAGCTCATTCATGACAGCAGTAATTGACTGTCTCCAGTCTGTTCCATACTAGTTCAGGAAAGCATTGGCATCAAAGGTCAACAAGATTTAGTAGTTCTTAAGGTGGTAACCTAAGGGTTGGAAGTACTCATTACTTGAGGATGCATAAGATCCAAGGTACTGATCTGGTCTCCTGATCTCTCTGTGGTTGTGGAGATTGTATTGTCTCCAGCACTGTGGTATAATCTTCTAGTAAACTCTCCTCACTGGTTCATCTTTGTCTTTGTTGTTTCTTTCTCTCTTTGGAATGCAAAGTATGATGGGTGACAGCTCTTTCTTTACATTTATGTCTGACCTGATCTCCAGTGCTAAGAATGATAGACTTGTGAGTGAGGAGTCTAGGTGAAGGGTTGTAGAGTGTATATAGTGATGAGGGGGTGGCTCATTGTGGTGGAGAAATGCTTTGAACTCTACATCTGATAACTCTGGAGCATCGTTCAGGTCTACCGAGATCTGATGCTGGGTGATGATTGACATGTAGGAGACTAAGGATTCTTCTTCTTGATCTCCTTGGACTCTGAGGTTGTCTCCTAAGCAGATGCGATATGTGAGGAGGGAGGCCTCTAGATGGTGAGCAGCAAGGGCTAAGGGTTCTAAGGATTCACTTAAGGCTCTCAGAAAACACTCTATCTCACTGCCATAAGGTGGCAAGCAGCATGGCAGGGGGTTCTGACTCAGTCTCTGTTACAGGTCTACATATTGACCCCTATTCTTGTGCAATCTAGCGCTCGACTGCGCTTACCATTAGTAGCTTGATGCTACACTTTACTAGGATCCATAGGACCACTAGTGCTACTAGACGCTCGATGCGATCCAGTCACTATGTCCTGCGATCTTATCTTA
>JBBPLR010000945.1:0-11381 GCA_038089915.1 Sutorius australiensis
GGAGATTAATTGATGATTTGAAACTGCAAAGGATGGAATGAAGTGGGAATTTTGAGTGAAGAGATTAAAAGATGAATACTGATTAATATGTGGCTGTTTCAGAGCAAGGGTTATCACAAATCATAAAAAGATCTGAAATTCCAACCAATGGTATAAACTTCTAATAGACCAATAACACTATGTACACCTTCAAAAAGGCTCAAAACTGGTTTGAAGACCAAGGAATCAAGTTATAGACCTCCTTTGGCCTATTTTTGAAGCAATCCTTCCAAATAAAAGGCCAAGAGATGAAACAGAGATGATATTATGCCTTCTAGCAGAGATAATTGATTTTATAGTATTAATAGGAAGATAAACAGGCAATAGGGGTTCTATATATAGTGTCAGGTACTTATTTATATAATGTTGACATAATAGAAGCATTATCTGATGTATGTAATCATGTTACAACATGCTAGGGTTCAATATATGTAAGTAGAACATAAAGTCAAAAAACTGTCCAAATGAGCTGTCATTTTGAAATGGCTGCCATTTCATCAAATCACCATCAACTCCTCTGAATATTGGATCAAGTGAGAGCCAAGAATGAGTACTTCATTTCATATACTAACATGTTAGGGTTAGGATTAAGGATTATTGAGCACCACTGCATTTAATGAAAAATATGCAAACATCCAGACAGTTTTTTGAGCCACTGTATGTGCAATCAGACAACAAATATTCTAAAGCACAAGAACAGGGGAATGGCAGCATGGAACAACTAATCAATGATAATGCAGTCCCATCCATCTTCAAGCTCTGCCTCATCACCTTTAACATCAGGAAGCTCACTTACAACCTTTACATCCTCATCATCGACAAGGTTCAGCTGGTTCCATACACCAAGGCACAGCAGCACATGGGAGGACCAAATGGACAATTGGGAATGGACATGTGTGTGAAGAAGGCAGCCACAGCTAAACAGATGCTCCACATCAATGGAAGTAGCTGTAGATAGTGTGCTAGTGAATTACTGCACAATTTTTAGTATGGAGCACTTACCAGGTATTGTTAGATAGTCAAGGGCCATGTGGGAGAGCTGAGGGTAGGTCATGTGGCATTTGTACCACCATAAAATAGGTTTGGTAATGTGTTTGACCTCTGTGGAGAGGTAGCAGGCAAGCTCAGAGCCAAGATTGTTACAGGTCTACATTCTAACCCCTATTCTTCCACAAGCACACACACGATTGCACCCATGACTAGTAGCTTGATGCTACACTTTACTAGGATCTATGGGACCACTAGTACCCTAGACACTCGATGCAATCCAGTTACTATGTCCTGCAATCTTATCTTATCAGTCTAGGCTAGCCCTACTGATCATGCACACTTCATGAGGTATTATATATGCTTGTTTACATTATAGAGTCCACAATTGGATCTGCAATCTAATCTCGCACATATGCTCAGGGGCTAATACCCCCTAGCCACGATCACATGCACAGTGTGCATGTATTCACTTCCATTCCACATAGCCTTGACAGCTGTGTGTACGCCTCCATTCTACATGTGTAGATTGCATGTACTCTCTTCCATTATGAGGCTCTGCTGCCTTGCAGTAACCTCACAGTCATCTCACGATTTACTATTTATCATATGAACTATTGGTATATCTATTAGATCTACCGTACATGGGTGTACATAGAGTAGATAGTATATAAAGCAAGGCAACTAGCTGGATGTCCTCCAGTCTAGTTCACCTCAAAGTCTTCCCCAAAGCTTCAGGTGAGCCTATGGGTCTACTTGTCCAAGACAACCCTTGACTCATAAGTCCCTATCTACATGGGCTCACCCTAATCAGGATGGCCCCTATCATTCATGATGCTCCTCTACCTCAACGGTAGATATGCTCAAGCACACCACATGTGGATCTAGTTATCAACAACTCAGGGGCTATGTCTGCCCCCTAGATTTTGGGTTGTTTCAAAGATCAGTAAGCATAGGTGGGGCCAGAGCAGGCAAATCATCAAACATGTTGCTGGCCTATGGACATGTTAGTGCATCCATTATGTGATGTAGTGATGTACCTACCTTTTTCATAGTCTCAGAAATTGTTACCATAGTCATTTTGAGATCCATCTGATTGTCAGTTTCATCATGCCTGATGTACATACACTTGAACTCTGCAGTTACTATTTCTTTGGCAGTTTTGACCCAATCATCAGGCCAGCAGGCATTCTTGAAATATGAGAGTTTATGTCATGGATAGAGCACTAGTGCCTAGTGATTCTGCAGCCCATCCTGGCCCAAAAGCCCCAGCTTGGGCCCAGCTTAGGGGGCTGGTGGCTTCATGAAATCACAGGCCAGGCTCCAGGCCTGTAAAGCCCCTTAAGATGGCCCAGCCCAGTCCAAAAGCCTGAGCTTAGGCCCAGGCCATGGCTTCACATAAGAACTCTGAACAAGTCTGAAGGAACCAAGAAAGACAGACCCCCTCAAGGCTAGTATCTAAGGCAAAGTCGATCCAACCAGGTTCTTTGTGTGCCCAAGGGTTAGCATCATGGCATTGACAATCAGGCAAGCCAGGTGGGTAGTGAGGCAGGGTGAGTGAACAAGATGAGTTCAAGGTAGACACTGTCAGCAAGGAGCTATATGACTGCAGTTGGTTGTGGTTGGTGGAAGATGTTCAGTGAGGGGTTGTGACAATGACATGGGAATGCAGTCCCTACCACAAGTGCATTTGCTGTCAGCCCCCCTGCATGGGTTCTGCCAGGGATGATGCTAAAGGGAGTGTATGTCAGTGGAGATGACATCAAACAGGGGAAACACCAACTTGAAACCTAAATCCCAAAACTGCTGCAACACCTGGTCAACTGTGCCAGGTGGCATAAGATAATGTGGGAAGTTGAATTGATATAGGATAACAATATGGAAAAGATGAATAGCATCTGAAATCCATCAAACAAGTCCATAACTGTGCAACTAGGACTGCCTGAGCTCAACTTGATGGAAACACCAAGAATCATGTGAGGTCAGCAAAGCTGACCCATGAGTTACCAATGTCAAAAAGAGAGTAAATGTTCCACAGGAATATGTCACCCAATATCCAGGTGCCTAGTCACAACTTGGGTCAAGAAAATGTGCTACTGACATGCTCCAACATACCTCCAAGATTACCTGTAGCTGCTATGGCACCAATACAGCTCTCTCCAGAGGAATTGTATGACCCAAGGTTTTGATGTTGGAGAGATGGAAGAATGTATGCAGGAACTCACTGACACTACAGTGTAACCTGCAATCCTTTGCACAGCTTCAGGGCTTCTGGGGTCCAGCTCAGCTCAGCTCATTGCTTCTCAAAATGGCAAGCCAAGCTCTGAGCCCCACCAAGCCCCTAATACAGCCCAGCTCAGCCAGGCTTTTTGGGGCCTGGCTTGGTTGGCTCCCAGCTTTCAGGCTGGGCCACAGAATCACTACTAGTGCCCTCACATCAGCTCTGCTCAGAAAGTGTGATCAATTGAGTTACTTACCCATAGCAATACAGTATACCATTGAGTTGTCAGTAAGCAAGTAATAGCAGTTGAGCATTTTCTTTGCAAGTGAAACAGCTGCTCAAATGGATGCCAGATATTGTCAGGTGCATGAGTATGTGGTGAGAGTTTTGTTGATGTGGTCCACCACTGGGATGACCATTGCGAGATTGGATGTTGACCTCAAAAAGAAAAGGATTGCATCCTTGAGCACCTAGAAGTAGCAAGGGAGGTGAGTTTGTTTATATTGTATTTGCACTCGGTGGCAATGTGTGCACCATGCAATGCCATCAATGAATGCCATCAATAACCATTCAGACACAGCAAAATGGTGAGGCTGGCTTACCTTCAGAACACTGCAAAGCTGCTCTACCACTGCCCATTCTTCATCAGATAGCTCAAATTTCCACAATCCAAGGTCATGCTGTTGTGTGCCTGGTCAACTGCATTCCAATGGTTCAAAGTATATTCCAACATATCAAATGTTGAGTTCCACCAGGTTGCAACATCTCTTGGTAGGGTTGTAACACTCATTTCAAGTCTTTTCAATATTTCTTGCCAAGCCAGGAGAACAATTGTGGTTGAGTGCATGATCTTGAAGGCAAGCTTATGGAGCTAGGCAAACACTCAGACTCAACAGTACATTGACCACTTTCTCACTCACCTTGATCAACACTAATTTCACTGGACGTACTGTCCTCTCTATTGCAAGCTGCTCCACCTCAGTCAACTTATCCATCTTGTCAACCCAATCATCCTCATTATCAGACCCTTCAAGTTCTTCAACATCATTGCCATGCCTGTCCCCAATCTCTTCATCAATGAACTCATTTCTCAAGTCTTCCAACACATGGTCTTCCTTCCCATTACTCCTCTTCACATCAAACTGTGAGATAATAGTCTTAACAATCAGGTTCACAACATGAAGAAAACAGTGCATGTGACTAGCATCACTGGTGAACTCAGGTATTGTTACAACTCGTCCCTTTTTTCTTTTCTTACATAACTCGTTCCCACGAACTCATTTCCTTTTTCAATCGCTGACATAATCATTCCATAACATTCTACTTCATTCCACTTGCTCAGTCAGCAATTGTTCCGTCATGTTCCATGACATTCCATGTAGTCATCACTTTAGGCATACTTCCTTTTACAGTATTTGCCTCTATTTGGTTCCCTTAGGTATATATACCCAGCTCAGCCATGTGTATTCCCTAAGTAGTTTCTCCCTTCTACTCTCACCACACCTCGAGTACAACTACAAATCTTACCGCTTTCTCTTTGAACTTCTCACTCGACCTTAAGTAACCCTTAAGCATCTCACCTCAACTCGACCTACACTCGCTGTAGTGTTGTTACCTTGAATAGGCTTGAGACTGTCGTCTCAACCCTATACCCTGACTCAGGCTAGAGCTCGCCACGCCCGCCTGCTCTTCATCACTGGACCGTCCATCCACCTCCTCGAACCCTTGAAGGGCTACACCCAATCCTACCCAGACCAGGTGTAACAGGTATGAGCTCATCAAGCTGATTGATCATTGCATCATTATTAGATGTGTTATCACATGTTACAGCAAGGATCTGCATGAATCCTCAGCTCAAGGTAAGTCACCATGTATTCCATGCAAGCCAACCTTATCCATTAACCTGAACTCCTCCAGTGTGTTGGCAAACACTGTTGTGAGCTCCTGACCTGTATGTGACTATATTCATTTCAGCTTCAGCACATTGTCTATATTGGTATGTTGCTCACCCTCACCACCTCAACAATATCTAACAGTAGTGAAAGTGGTTTTCCTTGGTACATCAAATGGTCACAAAAGGTCACAAATGCCCAGTGGTTTGGGGATGTCCAAGTGTCTGTTGTAAAATTTAGCCTCCCATCATATTCCTGGTAAGTGCTTCAGCATCCACTGGTCTTGGTTCATTTTTGGTATTGCTGACCTGCAACATCTTAGCAACTTGACAGCAAGTATGTGCAAACACAAGTTGCACATCATGCAAAACTGTGACTGCCAAAGGTATGTAGTATTCAGGTCAACCAGTTTTCATTAATGATCTAAAACCTCTGTCATAGACAATGGAAAATGGTTGTAGACTCTCAGCTACCCAGCAGACAATCTCGGCTCTACAAGGGATGGTGTCACTCAATCAGCCAATTGTGGTGATGAATATCAGCTCACTTTGCTTCATGTCAAGTATGCTGTTGATGAGAGTATGCATGTTCCCCTTTGACTTCCTCTCAAATGTGACAATAATTGACCCATCTCAAAGGACACTTTTAACTATCTTGGTCTGCACTTTGCTTGTGTCCTTTGCTTCATCCATGGCTGCCAGAACCTTGGGCCCCCAGCAAGACCAAACATGCTTTCACATGTTTCCTGTGGACTGAGCATCTCCTGTATTAAGAAACCAACAAGTGGTGGATTTGCATCCTTGTGCACTACATTTGAATTCATGTGTACAGTGGCCATCAACAACAACAATTCAAGGGTGTGGCTTGAAAAAGGCATATACAGGTGAGACCCAATCCTTAATTAGATGAGCTACAGAATATTTGTGAGCTGACAGTAAAATATCATAATATAGCTCACTTAATTCATTCTCAGTGCTTACAGCTCTCATGAGCTCCACTGAGGGTTCTTGTGTTAGTGGATCACCCTCATCAGGCATATCTTCAACAGTTGCTTGATGAAATACTAGGAAACCAGTATTCCAGCAATGGGTGCAGATATAGGCTAAGTCCAAGGTTCAAAGAGGGATAGCTTGAAGGAAGTTCTCTTGTGGAAAGACTCACAAGGTAATGTGTTGTTATGAGGATGAAGTCAAGTAAAGCAGTAGAGCGAGATGAGGATGAGTAGAAGGATTGCTAGGTAGCAGATCCAGTAGCTTAGTGAAGCAGGTATCATGTCCAGTGGATAACTCTGAAGGCTTAGAGATTGTGGGGAGAGCTGAGCTCCTTAAGTACAATATAGTAGTGTGTGGTACTATTTGTCCATGTCCAAATATGCATAGGGCAAGTGCCCAGAGAAGGACAAAAGGGGCAAAGCCCTCAACCCAGATCAAAGGGTGAAAGTCCCAAGTGGGTAAAGCTTTTGACCCTGCTTCTTCTATCAAGATAGAAGCATGTGTAGCAAGTCTAGACCAAAGGTCTAGAACCTCCTAATCAGGTGTAACCCTAGGACCTGATAGGGCAAAATAGGAATCCCCTTGACCCTATTTCCAATAGTCTTATCTACCAATAGGAGAAAGAGATAAGATGATAAGGATAAGAGCAAATAGCAAAATGAGCTCTTATCTATGACTCCATTGCTAAGTCAAAGTGATAGCATAATGGCCTAGACTGTTCTCTCAGTCATGTGATGTCTAACCACATGATGTGGTCTGGACTTGGCCTAGAATATAGGTTATGGAATACAAAGATCTGAAGTTCAAATACCTATATTCTCAACATTGCTTGCCTCAAGGGCAGGTGCATTGACTCCTATGATGATTCAATGGAGTTATGGTTGCTTGTGCTGGTCCATTGGATAACATGAGCCTTTTTCAGAGCAGTATTCTCACATCTGCTTGAAACAATCCAAACCCCAAGGCCAATGGGCTGCTTGCTGGGATGCCTGAGCTTGCTAGGCAATGGGGAGTGACAAGTACATGACCTGGAGCTTGACTTGGGGGCTACTTATGCCCTGAGTACTAGTGGGGACTTGGGGAAGTATCCAAGCAGCTTATGCAAGGAAATCCAAAGTGAACTAGACTGGGGACTAACCCAGCTAGAACCCCTGGTATATATATCAGAGATCTATTTACATATGTTGTAATCTAATCTATAGATGTACAACTAAATAAGGGAGTAGTCCTTGAGGTTGCAATGAGGTTTCAGAGCCTCAGAATGGAAGCATAGCATAGCCTGCAAGGCTATGTAGAATGAAAGTTTAATAAATAGAAATGGAAGAGAAGACATGCATGCAATACATGTGTGCCTAGGAGAAAGGGGTACAACCCCTACCACATTATATACTTGCTACCTACATGAGGTGTGGCAGAATGGAAGATCATTCATGCCTTCAAGGCATGGTGAGGCAGTGGCCTCATGATAGACATGAAGGGTTCCAGATCTCTAGGATCAGATGAGATCTGATCTAGATCAGTGATGCCATGTGCATCCTGAACTCTATAATAATGTCAACAATAGTAATCAATACCATGTGACTGATAAGATAATCGATCCTGCTGATAAGCTTGATCTTATCTTCAAAGATAAGATAGTGGACTTAGTGACTGGAATGTGCTTGCACATCTACTGTAAGTGGCACTAGAGGTCTAGGAACTTGAATGAAGGCTTCTAGCCTTAGTGGAGCATCTAGCCCTTGCTTAGGGGTATCTAACCTGAATATAGGGGCTTTAGAATAGTGCTAAAATGGACCTGTAACACTGCCCTCACCCTTGCTTGTGGTTTGACATGATCTTTCAGCCCAACCATCACTGACCCTGATGTTGTCCTTGCCCCCCTTTTATCATGCTATTGGCAGCAAGTACACAGACCCACCAAATCCTTCCTGGTCATGGTGTCAAAAGATTGAAAGTACATCTGATGGCCACAAATAGATGGAAGTGTTAAAGCACAAGCAAGGGCAAGGGTGGAAGTGTGTGGCTAGACAAGGGTCTCAGTCATGTGCAGTAAAAGGGCTGGTGATATTAGTTACCTAGACAAGGGTCTATATACAGTAAGCATCAATGGAAGATATTTGAGAGATAAGAAGCTCACCTCAGTCATATGTGGTGAATGGACTGAGGTGATAGCTATTATCTAAGATACTATATGCTCATAGCTATAAGTACTTAGGCATAAAAGGTGAGATATAAAATGTAGGGTTGGAACAAAAGGAGGGCTACTAGTGAGTAGGTATGAATGCAGAACATAAGGTACAAGGGGTGAAATGTAAGTACCATGGTCTGAAGAATTGTGATATATGGGTTGGTGAGACCCTATGCACAACATGCTGAAGTCATGTGACCATCAAGGTCAGGTGACTGTTAGAGGTTAAAATAGACCCATGACAGGCTCTAAGTGGTCTCACTAAGGTCCCAAGTGTGCATGTCCTTGGAAATACTGGATATGGTCATTGCTGACACCCATGGCATTCCTTTGTATAGACCCACATCAGAGCATCCCACATCAAAGAATCTGCCTTTAGCATGAAATGCAAACTCTACCAAATGATGCTGATTGTTGATCCCACTATGGATATTTGCATGACCATACTTATCCTTACACATGCCACACATATCCATCCACAAAAATATGCTCACACCATGTAGGACAATCAACATCACACAGTTCAAACCTGTTATGTGGCTAGGTGATAACTTATATGGACACTGTAGAAATAAAAAGTCAGGTGGGTGTAAGGTAGGGTGAGTATGTTCATCCCTGGGTTCTATGGGTAAGGTTGTATGTTGAGGAGGGTTTGCTATGACAAAGTAATGTTTTTAGGGAGCAAATCCAGCCTAGAATGATGATCAGAAGAGTTTTGGATGAAAGAGGGTGAATTTCCAAAGGAGAATGAAGTCTGGAGAGGGTGATATGAGAGCAAAGAGGTTCAGATAATGACTATATCTGTTATGATTTGTCCTGACAGTTTTCTTTTTGCTATTACTTTTCCTTTTCCTTCTTGGACTTATCCTCCCAAAGCTATTCTCTAACATAGCTTTGTGATCCAATTGCCCCACATAGTTACTATTGTTTCCTTCACTTCATTTCCATCTCACTGCCTTCCACAGCAGTTCACTTCTTTCATCTCCATTCCACAGCCATAACCTTTCCAGAGTCTTCTCATAGCCTTGTTATTGCCTTCCCTTTATGGCCCTCTCTCCTTGAACTACTTAAGCTAGTACAACTCACTACCACATTCTTAAGCCAGTTCTCCTCAAGTGTTCCCTCTGTAACTCTTTGAATACATCACTCTTCACTTTCCTAACTCTTCCTTTGCAAATCTTGACCACCCAAGTCAATGGAGAGTAGCATCAATCATCTAAGCAAACCTTGAAACCATCCTTCACCATAGTTGAAGGAGAAATGCCAGCAGTGTGCTCACCCCACCCTATTGTTCTTCAAGGCTATGCTCATCCTTATCTAGGCCAAGCATAACAATATCCAAGCAGGATTGATGCTGAGAGACTTAAGGATGAAATCCAAGTGATTTCAGGTGCATAGAAAGACTTCCTTCTTCAAAACTAGCCATCCTATGGACTTTATAGTCTGGGTATGCCCAGGACTGTAGCTATAGGAACAGCATAGCACATATAAAGTAATCAAAAGGGGTGCTGAAACACATAGTAATGTCCATGAAGGATGAAAGTAACAATCCAAGTCCATCTGATATGCTAAAACATAAAAATTGTCTAGTACAGAATGAAGAAAAAAAAAGTGACATGCACACCGTATCACTCATCCTGTGTAAGTCCCTCTGGGACAGCCCTCACCTTGGGATACACCTCATGTGCCACCTGATCTGCCAACACCTCTGCATGGTCCATCAGTCCCTCATGTTTTCTTGTGCCCACACTCACTCCTACCTCAGACAGTTCTCCAGTTTCTGTTACAGGTCCATTTTTAGTGCCATTCCAATCCCCATTCTTGGTTTAGATACTCCTATTCAAGGGCTAGATGCTCCCCTAAGGCTTGAAGCCCTAACCCAGGACTAGAGACCTCTAGTGCCACTTAGATGTACAAGTGCATTTCAATCACTAAGTCCACTATCTTATCTTGAAGATAAGATCAAGCCTATTGGCTAGACTGATTATCTTATCAGTCACATGGTATTGATTACCATTGTTGACATTATTATAAGGATCAGGATGCACATGGCATCACTGGATCAAGGTCTGATCTGATCTGATCTGATCTTAGGGATCTAGCATTCCTCATGTCTACCATGAGGCCACTGCCTCAACATGCCTTGAGGGCATGCATGATCTAGAGATCTGCGACACCACATGTAGGCAATAAATATTTAATCTGATAGGGGCTATGCCCTTACTTCCATGCACACATGTGTAGAACACATGTTTTTCTCTTCCATTTTACATAGCCTTGAAGGCTATATATTGTGCTTCCATTCTGAGGCTATGCCAACTCATGGTAACCTCAAGGACACTTACTATACCTAGATAGATCTATAGATTAGATCACAATATATACACATAGATTGTGGACTTTATATGGGCCCAAGAAGCTAGCCTGGAGTCCCCAGTCTAGTTCTCTTGGATTTCCTTGCATAAGCTACCTGGATACTTCCCCAAGATCCCCTCTAGAACTCAGGGCATAAGTAGCCCCTAAGCTCAAGTCTAGCAAAGAAGTGTATTGGACACCCTTTGCCTATCAAGCTCAGGCATTCCAGCAAGTGGCCCATTGGCCTTAGAGAATTTGGGTTGTTTCAGTCTCCATCCACCATACTTTGCACAGGATCACTCTCACCAAGGGGCCCACCCCTACCAGCAACACTAATTACCTGCTCACCCCTCCATTCATACTGCCCTAGTCCCAGCCCCAACATTCTGATCCATCCATTTGTTGGGCACAAAAACATCTTGCCCCAGTGAAACAACCCAAAACCTAGGGGGCGGACGTAGCCCCTGAGTCATTGATAGCTAGATCCACGTAGCGTGCTTGAGTGTATCTACTGTCTAGGTAGAGGAGTACTTGTGAATGATAGGGGTCGTCCCTGTTAGGGTGAACCCGCGTAGATAGTGACTAATGAGTCAAGGGTCGTCTCGAGATGAGTAGACCCGTAGGCTCGCCTGAAGCTTTGGGGAAGACTTCAAGGTGAACTAGACTGGAGGACGTCCAGCTAGTCGCCTTGCTTTATATACCATCTA
>JBBPLR010000946.1:0-11378 GCA_038089915.1 Sutorius australiensis
GAGACGACGGTCTCAAGCCTAGTCAAGGTAACGATGCTACACGGAGTGTAGGTCGAGTTTGAGGTAAGACACTTAAGGGTTACTTAAGGTCGAGCGAGAGGGTCACGAGAGAAGTGGTAAGATTTGGGCATAGTACTCGAGGTGTGGTGAGAGTAGAAGGGAGAAACTACTTAGGGAATATACATGGCTGAGCCGGGTATATATACCTAAGGGAACCAAATAGAGACAAATACCATAAAAGGCCTTGGGCCTGAAATGGTATCTACATGGAATGTCACGGAACGTGACGGAACAATCGCTGACTGCGCAAATGGAAGGAAGTGGAATGTTATGGAACGATTATGTCAGTGATTGGAAAAGGAAATGAGTTCGTGGGAATGAGTTACGTAAGAGGAGAAAAAGGGGCGCATCGTAACACCTATTGTCAATGTCTATTCTACTGTAAGCATCCAACCTATTATAACTATTAGTGCTGAACCTGGTCCTGCCATCTGTCTCTGACCATCCAGCCATTTTACTATTACAGTTTTTGATCTTTCATCTATATCTACATTTTGCTAACAATTCACCCATCCCACCATCTGACTGTCAGACATCTGACCATCTATGAGGGTGCAGATGCCAAATAATATGGATAGTGAAGTGGGTTCATAGTGCCTTCATAGTGCCTTCATAGTGAGTTTGTAGTTGGATTGTAGCATGCTCATCATCTATTTGTAGCAGGTTTACAATAAATAAGTATGTTCATAAATATGTTCATGGATATGTTCATAGCAGGTTTATAGTAAGTTCATAGATAAGTTTGTAGTAGATTTGTAATGCTCATAATTTGTTCATAGCAAGTTCACAGCAGATTCATAATGAGTTTGTAGTGGGTTCATAGTGTGTTCAAAGATAGGTAACAGATAGGTTCATAGAAGGTTTGTAATCATGGTTTATTCATAGTAGGTTTGTAGTTGGTTTGTAATGCTCATAGATAGATTTGTAGTAGGTTCATAGTAGGTTCATAGCAGGTTTGTAGTAGGTTTGTAGTAGGTTTGTAGTAGGTTTGTAGTGGATTCATAGTAGGTTCGTAATAGCTTCATAATCATCTAATGCTTACCAAATTGCTTTGGTGTCAGCCTTGTAACATTGCCAGTCTAGTGCTATTTAGGCTACCCCATTTAAGCTAGTGGTATACTAATCAATCTTCTTCACAGGCATCTCACATTACTTCTGACCATACCAGTGGATTGGTCAAGATGATACATAATAGTGCTGCTTCAATGCAAAGCCTTTTCACATGCCTGATGCATTATATATTGTGGCATTCTTGCCTCTGAAAGGATGACTCTACCTTAACTCTCCCCTTTCCATCATGCATGCAATCCTGCAGTGGCTCTACAAAGTAAAAGTAAAAAATGCAGGGGAATGCCCACCATCCACCCTGGATAACAGCCATCATTCTGATGGCCCAAATTCATCTGAAAACTTGTCTGGAAATTCAGCTATCATACCATTGCACCCTTGGGTCCATGATAATGGAGAATATACAGGTAGTAAGGAAGATGACTCTTCATCCCCAAATTCAGATATGTTCAATTATTGGGTCCATCGCTTGAGCATGCAGAATCATTCCAACACCATTCCTCCATCATCCCCTTCCCATACAGAATCGTCATTTTCTCTTCCAGCAATGAAAAGTAAATATGGAAATGATGGTGGTGATGACAGTGATCTGGAGGGTAAGTCTTAAAAGATGGAATAAGAATATAACACATCTTTTAAGTGATACCATGTTTTAGACAAGTTTGAATATTGGGTGCATCACCTAAGTGTACACCATGACCCAGACATCATCAAACCTCTGCCATCTCCCTCCTCTCTGGCACCATCCATGGATGAGATCTCAAATAAATTTTCCTCACCAGAGTCAGAGCAGGAAGTTGGAAACAATAGTAACAGTAATGCAGAGTGTAAGTATTAATAGTATCAGTACATTGTTCTGGATTATGAATACATGCTCCAAATCTACATAGCAGAGTCACTTCTGCAAAAGTGAAAGTGACAGAATTCTGGCAATGATGCTACTTCTGATGGTATGCATATTTTTGGACTTCTTTCTGACCAGTTTCACTCATCTATTCTCAACCTAGATGTATCAATAGAGCTTCCTGTTAAAAACAACCAAGAGGAAGGCCATGCAAGCAAAAGCAAAACATTGCTTCAAAAGTCACAAAAGAATCAGTAGCAACATCAAACATTATCAATGATGGTATCTTATCTGCTGTAAAAAAGAGGCCTAGAGGGAGGCCACCAAAGAAAAGGAGAAACCAAAAGGCTAAACAAAAGGCAGACACAAACAGCCAAAATAAAATACCAAATCATCAAATTTCAGATGATATCCATGGTAGGAAAGATTGATATAAGCATAAATGATATGAATGTCATGTCATGTTATTATTCAGCTGTTCAGATGCATACAGCAAGTCCCCCACAGAAGCAAAGAAAAAGAGTAGTCAAAGTGGTGGAGCCTGCAATGGATTCCCAGAGCAACAATATTTGGGGAATAGAATCAGAGGAAGAATCAATCAATGAAGAAGAGTGCCAGCACTCAGCACATCCATGGCAGGTCCAGCTGAATCAGGACTTGGACCAAGATGCACCTCCTGTTCCTGACAGAATACTTAGACAAGACATGACAGGTAAGGAGCATTTCATTTCATCTGATTTTGTGATGCAATGCTAATTCTATCTGCAGCAATGTTTCTATCTTCTGCCATACTATGGCATTCTGCATACATGGACCTTGGCACACTTGATGACAAGTGCTGGATTGACAGCACTGTTGCTGACTTTTACCTTACTTCCATCTGGCACAACACTCATGGCAATGCCCCATGTCACTTTGTTATGGTTTTTCAAGATGCTCACAATGTGCAACTCCTCCTAGAAGTTATCACTGAATATTGGCACACTCACCATGTATCAGTGACCACATCATGTCCTATGGTTCCAGTGTCATTCCTGGTTCATGATGCAGAGACAGAACACTTCTTTGCTGTCATTTATGACTATGCAGCTCATGCTGCATATGTTTTGGGATGGAAGATCAGCAGCAGCAACCCCTGATACAACCCAGACTGGAGAGCTTGGAAGGGGCCAGAGCATTGGAGAATTCTAGCTGACCTCCACTTCTGGGAGGCTGGAGATGCTGATGATGTCATGGTGAACACCAGGGACTGGCCACAGAATGGCTACAACTGTGGTCCCATAGCCTGTGCACTGATTCAGAAGTGCATGGAGGATGGCCTTGAAGAGACATGGAGGGGATTGTCAGCCTTGGCCCCTCTGTTTGATCAACCCACAATCATTCCCTGTGGTCACATTCTGTGCTTGAACATGCTGGGTGCAGTCAGGCAACAATGCATGAACAGCTTCCACAACTACATGCATTTCATGATCCAGCCACCCTCCAACTGGAATTACATGGAGCTGGATGATGAAACACTCCAACAGATGCAGTCTGGTGGAAACCAAAAGCAAGATAATGAAGTATTGCACACTCTCACCATTGCCAGCAACTCTTGTCAAGATTGCCATGCCTTTGTTACTATCCAGTCTTGGGTGCCTCTTTCACAGGGCAGTGGCAACCAAAATAATGAAGAGAATGAAAAAGAAGATCCAGTGGAAGATCAACAGGAGCCCAGGCATGCTTCAGATCAAGTGAAGGCTCTGTTTTCCAAGATCAGAGATCATAAGATACTTTGTGGTGCTGGTCTACATCAATCTTTGTGCCCCTCACATGCTGTTCCAGGAGTTCAGATTGTTCAAGCTGGAAACATCCAGCACAGGGATGATTAGAGAGGACAACTATCCAATGCAGCCAGGGCCTCATGCAAGCAGGTTCAGGATTGGAGGTTAGGAGTACCTCAATGTTTTCCTAGGAAATCTCAACCAGTCTCCCTCAGTGCCTACAAAGGGCAGTGTTTTCTTGATCATGATCATCTTTATGATGACTATGATGATGGCCCCACTTTGGAGATGCTGCAGCAACCAGGGGTGTATTCCATCTTGACACATCCATTCTGGCACATGATTTGGCCACCTGCATGGATTATATGGAGAGATCATGGCTATTGCATCCTTACAAACTCCTTCCAGACATTCTACTTGGCTGAACCTATTCAAATCATGGATCATATCATGACTATAGAAGATATGGATTCTTTTGATGAAAGTTCTCAGGTGAGCCTGATATTTTAAATACAGACACAAAGTGTGGCTCATATGTATTATTTAGAATAATGATAACACATATGAAGTCATGAGTGCAAGGGAGATGCTTGAATATTGCATGACAGATTCTCTGCCATATTCTCATGGCCATGACATGTTTGTCTGTGGACATCTTCCAGTCTTTGGAGAGGAAGAGAAGTATGTCTGTGTCAATCTTGAGCAGGACAAGGTTGACATTTCTGTGAATGACATCAAGATCTCCATTGACATTGACAGCTTCATTTGGACCACCAGGAAGCTGGTCTGCAAGCATAGCATAAGAGTGTACTTGGCTCCCATCTACTCCTCACCATGGTCAAGATGGAGCATATGCCTCTCCAGAGGCTGCTCTGAGACACAACCTCTCTTGTCTTGATTGGGACTACATGCTGGACTGCATGAATGGAGAGCTTGTGGTTGATGTTGGCATTTCCTTTACTCCTGGATGGAGCCAAGACATGCCTGTCACTGGCCTATGGAGATTGGATGCTTTGGAGGAATCTTATGCAGCAGCAGAGTTCAACAGGGGAACGATCCACCACCACTCGATGCTTCACAACTATGGCACTTTGCAGCCAGAAATGTAGCAGGATTGTGCTTTACAGAGCCATGTTGCCTTCCAAAACACATACAATCTGTACTATGAGGCTATCCATCCAAACAGCAATATTCCAGTGCTTCTCAAGGACAGTGAGGCCTACAACCTCACTGCAGGCTATCTCAAGGAGTGCTCCAGCATTGTTAAGATCTTTGGCAAGGCCAGGACCAAGACATATGGAGTGAGAGATGAGTATAGAGTGAGTGGACAGGCAGCACAGGTGCTGTTGAGAGAGATCCTTCCACAGGTAAGTACAAGTGATCTTTTGTTCTACTGGAGATGGTGAGAGCATTTCCTCAGACTAGGAAATATATGGAGTCAAACCCAGTGCTCTGGCTTCCCTTGGAGACTTAGTTTGATTTTTTGGCAAGCTGGGTCCAGGCAATACAAAGAACTCAGATGGTGAAACAACCCAAAACCTAGGGGTGGACATAGCCTCTGAGCTGTGCTTGATTTTTAGGCATTGTGTAACTTGAGTGTATCCACCATCAAGGTAGCAGCATAGCAGATGGACAGGGGTCATTCCAATTAGGGTGGACCCATGTAGATAAGATGTATGAGTCAAGGGTCATCTCAGATGAGTGGACCTGTAGGCTTGCCTGAAGGTCTTGGGGAACTCTTCAAGGTGAACTAGACTGGAGAACTTCCAGTATAGTGCCTCAACTTTATATACATCTACTCTATGTACACCCATGTATGGTAGATCTAATAGATATACTAATAGTCCATATGATAAATAGTAAATCATAGATAATGGTCCAAGGGTTAATAAATAGGAATGGAAGAGGGTGTAACATGCATGCAATGCATGTAGAATGGAATGGAGAGCATAGCCATCAAGGCTATGTGCAATGGAAGTAAGAACATATGACCTGTGCATGTGTGATGTGGTTAGGGGGTATTAGCCCCTGAGCATATGTGAGATTGGATTGCAGATCCAATTGTGAACTCTATAATAATGTAAACAAGTGTATATAATACCTCATGAACTGGGGATGGTCGGTAGAGTTAGCCTAGACCGATAAGATTAGATTGGAGGACATAATAACTGGATCACATCGAGTGTCTAGTGGTACTAGTGGTCCTGTAGATCCTAGTAAAGTGTAGCATCAAGCTACTAGTTATGAGCACAATTGAGTGTGTGATTGTGGAAGAAATAGGGGTCAAAATGTAGACCTGTAACAGATGGAGCTCAGAAGCCAAAATTCACCCAACCTTGGAACCATGACAGGCATTCTGAATCACATGCTGGGATGTATCACATCAACTCCCATTGTTTATGAGTTTCATCTGCAGGAGTCACTGGCTCTCCTTGAGTATTGCCATGTGACAAAGAAGGCAAAGATGTTCTTCCTGCAAGAGCTTGTCCTGGACCTTATGCCTTGTCTTGACAGCATCCAGGAGACAGATGACTTCCAGGTGCTGGCTTTGATGGGAGTAAACTCAAAGACACAAAGACAAGGGGCTGTCATCTTGACATGACCTACCATGCTGGATGGCATCAATCAATTAGCCATGTTTCTGATTGGACCTAATCCAAGCTGGAGCCAGCTAAAAAAGGCAGTTGAGATGAATCCTATGGTGATGATGAAAGAATGGTCTATGCCTGCTGGGCCCCAGAGCACTTCTGTTTTGGTGGCATGTCAGTTCTGCAAGTTTACTATTCAGATATGGATGATGCTGGACAGCTCCAGCTTGAAGGGTATTGAGCCAACACTGATGTCTTTGCATGATGCCATGAAAAGCTGGACAGCTGCCAGCATTGACCAGACTCTATTTCATGTGATGTTCAAAGCCTGCAACACAGACTTGGAAGGAAGGAAAGGGATTGTACATGATTGTGATGGCCCACACTCAATGTCATTTGCAAGATGAATGGAGATCTACTTTCCAAGTGCAGAGCTGAGAAAACCATCCAGAAGAGACTCACAATGGTCTGTATTTTGGACAGAACATGGATATGTCAAAACTGTTACGCTTGGCCTGGGTAAGGACGAGCATATCCTCAAAGATCAGAGTGACAAGGTATACACGCTGCAGGTGTTTCCCCTCCAACCACGGTGGAGATTGATTCTAAGGTTGCCTTTCGGGTTGAAGGTTACTTCCTGCTGTCTCAGGTCGTTGTTGGTCTCAGAGGTGAAGCTAGAAAGCGGAGAGGAGATGTATTGGAGACTCGAGGTGAAAGTCGAGGAGAACTAGCTTAAGGTCACAGGAGGGACTGTACTAGCTTAAGTAGTTTCAAGGAAAGGGATCAAGAAAGGAGAGCGAGGGTAAGGCTATGGAAAGACCCTAGCTGCAGAAGGCAGTGTATATTGGAAATGAGAAGGTGACTGCGGAAGGCGATGTAGCAGAAGTGAAAAGAAGGAGGTAATGGTAACTATGGGTGAGTAGATCACGAGGCTATGTAAGAGAATAGCCTTGGGAGGGGAAGTCCATAAGAAGAAGAAGCAGTAGTAGGTGCGAAGAAGGAAGAAGAGAGCGTTCAGGGTAAATCGTAACAAAAACCTATCACCAGTTGCTGGAGGTAGGGACTGTGGAGGAGAGGCTGTATATAAAAGAGATGCTGGAGATGATTTTCTCACATCTGCAATGCCTTTCGAAGAGCCAAAGGGTGATGAGGAAAAGCAAGAGGTATGTGTGGAGAGCAGAGGGGGGGTTGTTGGTGTTCAATACAAACTCAAGGTTCTACAAGATTGAGGGCCTTAGCAAGGAGTCAACAAGAACAAGGAGACCTCACAGAAGAACAGTGCATCATCAAGTAAAGTCAAAAAAGATGTTTGAAGAGGATCTGTGGCAATCAAACAACATGGGCTGCTTGGAAAGCAAAAGGAATCAGCAGAAGAGACAAGCATGTCTTGAACATCTCAGTATGGTGACAAAGAACAAAAGAAAGCCTCCAGAGCAAAGACTGTGAGCATCAACACCTGAAGATGAGGAGTTTGATGATGTATTGACTACTGATGGGTGTGGAGAAAGGTCAAGTTGTGAAGAGTCAGAAAGTGAATGATTTTTATGGGGCTTGTGTGTGATTGCAAGGGTGTAGATGATTTCAATATACTTTGAGAGTAGTTTCAAAGCATAGACAAAGGTGTAGGAAAAGTGAAGCAGGATGTTTGTGATATGTCTGATACACTTTTGGTATCACTTTTCCTATGATTTAAGTACACTTTGAGAGTGGTTTTGAAGCATAGGCAAAGGTGTAGGAAAAGTGAAGCAGGATGTTTGTGGTATGTTTGTAGTGTTGGAAAATTGTTTGATACACTTTTGATACACTTTTGGTATCACTTTTCCAATGAATTCAATACACTTTGAGAGTGATTTCAAAGCATAGGCAAAGGTGTAGAAAGAGTGTAGGAAAAGTAAAGCAGAATGTTTGTTATATGTTTGTAGTATGTTCATAACATGTTTGTGATGGGTTTGTAGTGTTGGCAAAATGTTTGGTACACTTTTGGTATAGTTTTTCCTATGATTTCAATACACTTTGAGAGTGGTTTCAAAGCATAGGCAAAGGTGTAGGGAAAGTGTAGGGAAAGCAGAGTGTTACAGGTCTACATTTTCACCCCTATTTCTTGCACAATCTAGCACTCAATTGTGCCCATGATGATTAGTAGCTTGATGATACACTTTACTAGAATCTACAGGACCACTAGTACCACTAGATGCTTGATGCAATCCAGTTACTAAGTCCTCTGATCTTATCTAATCGGTATAGGCTGGCCCTACTGATCATGCACAGTTCACAAGGTATCATATACACTTGTTTACATTATTATACTCATATGTATAGAGGCTAATTCCCCCTAGCCATGCACACATGTGCTGAGTGTATGTTTCCACCTCCATTCCACATAGCCTCAATGGCTATGCTCTCCATTCCATTCTACATGTGTTGCATGCATGTTATTGAAACAACCCAAACCCCAAGGCCAATGGGCCACTTGCTGGGATGTCCAAGCTTGATGGACAAGAGTTGAGACAAGTACACACTCTAGACTTGGAATGAGGGGCTGCTTATGCCCTGAGTACTAGTGGGGACTGGGGAAGTATCCAACCAGCTTATGGAAGGAAATCCAAAGTGAACTAGACTGGGGTTACCCAGCTAGCACCTCTGGTATATATATCAAAGATCTATTTACATATGTTGTAATCTAATCTATAGATGTACAACTAAATAAGGGATTAGTCCTTGAGGTTACAATGAGGTTGCAGAGCCTCAGAATGGAAGAACATGTATAGCCTTCAAGGCTATGTAGAATGGAAGTTAATAAATAAGAATGGAAGGGAAAACATGCATGCAATGCATGTGTGCATAGAGGGAAGGGGTACAGCCCCTATCACATTAAATACTTACTGCCTACATGAGGTGTGGCATAATGGAAGATCATACATGCCATCAAGGCATTGTGAGGCAGTGGCCTCATGGTGAACATGAGGGATTCCAGATCCCTTAGATCTGATGAGGTCTGATCTAGATCCAGTGATGCCATGGGCATCCTGAACTCTATAATAATGTCAACGATAGTAATCAATACCATGTGACTGATGAGATAATCAGTCCAGCTGATAGACTTGATCTTATCTTGAAGATAAGATAGTAGACTTAGTGACTGGAATGCACTTGCACATCTAAGTGGCACTAGAGGTCTTAGAGACTTGAGTTAAGGCTTCAGGCCTTAGTAGAGCATCTAGCCCTTGCTTAGGGGTATTTAACCCGAATATAGGGGCCTTAGAATGGCACTAAAATTGATCTGTAACAGTTATAACCACTTCCATTCCTATTTATTAACCCTTTACCCATTTCTCAGACTATACCTATTTATCATATGAACTATTAGTATATCTATTAGATCTACTGTACATGGGTGTACATAGAGTAGATGGTATATAAAGCAAGGCAACTAGCTGGACATCCTCCAGTCTAGTTCACCTTGAAGTGTTCCCCAAGACCTTCAGGTGAGCTCACAGGTCTACTCATCTCAAGACAACCCTTGATTCATATGTCTTATCTACACAGGTTGTTACAGGGGTACAGTTTTCGCCCCTATTACATAAGTGTTTGCAATGCCCAATGACAACGCTCAAGTCACTACATTCCTGTCCATATAGCTATTGACCTCTAAGTGCCTGTCATCACCTTAAGTGCTCAATGCACTACAATTCTAAGTCCACATTCCCACACACAGTGTTTGGTCATGTGTACACTTTTATAGAGTTCAAACTGAAACAACCCAAAACCTAGGGGGCGATTTAGCCCCTGAGTTGTGCTTGATAGAATCTTCCTAGGCATAGTGTAGGCATATCTACCGTCAAGGTAGGGGTGTGATGAGTGAACAGAGGTCATCCCGATTAGGGTGAACCCTGTGTGAAAGAGTCGTGAGTCAAGGGTTGTCTTGAGATGAGTAGACCTGAGCTCTCCTGAAGGTCTTGGGAAACTCTTTGAGGTGAACTAGACTGGAGGATGTCCAGCCTAGTGCCTTGAGCTTATATACATCTACTCTATGTACACCTGTGTACTGTAGATCTAATAGATATACTAATAGTCCGTATGGTAAATAGTATGGGTCCAGGGTGAATAGATAAAGAGGAAAGGGTATAGGTTACATACATGCAATGCATGTAGAATGGAATGATGAGCATGCACACTGTGCATGCAATCATGAGGATAGGGGTTCTAGCCCCTATGATATGAAGTACTTACTGCTCACACATATTGTGGCAGATCTGCAATGTAGGGTAGTCTATACCCTAGGCATAGGGCATGATCACAGATCATGTAGATTGAGATGTCCTCAAGTCATGGGTGGGGCATCTTGAGTGACATGGGTCACTATCCTGAGTGACAAGCCTGAATGACAGGGGTTACTATCCTGAGTGATGCCTGAGTGACAAGTGGCTGTGGCACTTGTGTTCATGGGTTCGAGCCTTGCAAAGGCCATAAGTTTAAGGGCGGAAATGTAGACCTGTAACACAAACCCAGATGAACAGAGTTCACCTCATGGTTTGCTTCTTTTCATTTCCATGCTATGCAAGGCTGTGCCATGCTGTGCACTTGATTTCTGCCTAACAGCCTTATGGCTGTTTGCTTCCATTGTACACTGCCTCAAGGCTATGTACTTCCATTCTTCATAGCCTCATGGCTATGCATGCTTCCACTTCCATTCCACACAGCCCCAGAGGCTATGTTCCATTAATACTTATATAGTAGTAGATCTAGATTAAGTACAAACATGTACATACATACAGTGGCTCAAAAAACTGTCTGGATGTTTGCATGTTTTTCATTAAATGTAGTAGTGTTCAATAAATCTTAATCCTAACCCTAACATGACCTTTTATTTAGGAGAATAACTTCTTAAATAGGCTTAGGGAGTTTCATAGCTTGATTCCTTGGTCCTCAGATCAGTCTTGGGTCTTTTTGAAGGTGTACTTGGTATTATCTGCCTACTAAAGGCTGGTATTATTGTAGGAAATTTCAGAGTTCTTCATGATTTTCAGCAACTCTTGCTTCAATATGGTCACATAT